>JANZXP010087190.1:0-24547 GCA_027576715.1 Erythroxylum flavicans
AAATTTTTAACTTCTAAATTTCTTCCAACTTTTACCAACTCATAAGCCAGTATACCGCGTATCAAGCAAACAGCAAGGCGCGATTAATCAGTAGGGTAAAACCAAGTCTCAGTACGAGGGAAAAGGAACAAGGTAGCTGATTACGACACACTTTTCCCGATCTTCTCAGATAAGGAAGGTACCTGCTTTCATTCTCTTCGCAATAAGCAAATTATGGTTCTAAATTATTTTCATTGCGAGACAACGTCGAAAATTTAGTAGAGAGAATTTAATGGGGACAATTTATTCAATTTCAATACCTAGTTTACGAAGAACTCACCTTAGAATTCTTTACATGTCTTCAGTATGAATCCAATAAACCTAGGGAATTGTTGTTTAGGTTGCAGGGATGACCTTATAAGCTTAATTATGAGACTTTGTATGAAATTTATGGTTTCCCCGAATTGTCTGTAGTGGATCAACACGATGATTTCCTTGTCACCCCTTACTGGACTGAACTAACTGGGTGAGATCATTTTGACGCTAAAAACGCACACAACAACATCATCAAGAGCATGAACATTTGTTACTTCACAAATTCACGTGTCAAACTATTTTTGACAAAACGGAAACCAATAAGTGTTTGACGAAAGAACTTTTCCTGTTATGGTGCATGGATCATAGCATCCTAGTTTGGACAACCACCCACATCTTTAACACAATTATTGTTGCTTGAAAGAAGATGAGCAATAACTTAGGAATGGGTTACTTAGTTTCGGCCATAGCTAATTACTATAGAGTTGAATGCAATGAACTCACAGTCTACCGTCCTGAATTCATGAACCATCATCATCTATGGCGAGCTGAAATCCTAAAACTCCATAATATGGAACTTCGGGATATTAGTGCCAAGACATATGTAAAAGGCAGGATTGGTCAGGTGACTTCAAGTGCTCAGCAACAACAATAAGATGATTTGACCAGCTAGGAATCCGATGAAGATGAAGAAGAAGAAACAGAAGAACCAGGCTGGAAGAAATCACTAGATACAATCTCTGCAAACACCAAGGTAATTACAAATACACTTTTGGAGAACTCCAGAAGGATGAAGGAGATGGCCCAAACTCAATGATGTCAGAGCCGGGACATACATCGTAGCCATTGTTATTTTGAGACTTAATCAAATTGGTAATTATGTGAAGAGAGATCTCGCATAGGCCTCCGATAGTTTATTAGACAACTTCAGATCTAATTAGTGTTTTAGATAGATTGTTAATCAAGAGATTACAATTCCTATATTCTGATTAGGGTTTATAAATTAGGCTTAATGTTTATAACTCGAGAGAGAGTAATCAACCCTAGGATCGTCTATAACCAATAATTCAGTAATTCATAATCGATTAGGTTAGCATTAAAGATAGGCAAAATTTCCCTTTCTCTCAATTGGTAGTTCCTTAGGTTGATTCTTCAGTGTATGTTGCAATTGTTAATTTGTTAATATTTTTATGATTAATTATTGAATTGATTTGCTTGATTGAATTACATTCTTGTTTTAGTTTCGTTACATTTGAATTTCTGTGATTTGTTTTGGCCTTAAATTTTAAGATTAGATTATCTCTCCTCATGGAATCGACACCTTAGGTACTATGCGAACAACCCGTATGCTTATAGATTATCAAGGTTAATTAATTAAAACTTACACAAATTGAAATACTATGATCAATCAAATACAAATGAAAGCTTAAAAATAATTTTAGCTTACATGTAAATATGTTCAAAAGAACCAACATGTGCATTTACCTAGGCATTTGTATTAAATATTAAATTAGGGGAACTATATATAGACCTACTTGAACCTTCTATCATTAGAGCAAAGAAAACGACTCTTCTACTTATAAACGAATCTTTTGTGAGGTTTCATAGAACTTCATGCAATTTACATTGGGAACTTTGTTTATCCAAATAATATAATTTCTAAAAAACTAAATTAAAATTACAAAATGATGCTAAGGTGGATTCTAATCCAAATGTCATTATTATCTTATTTATATTTATTGTTTACTTGTTTAATTGTATCTAATGGTGTCTTAATTGATTTAACTTAATTTTTAGTCAATCAATCTCTTTATTATTGACTAGATATTAGTATAAGAGTTATTAGTTACAAAATTCTTATGGGATTAACCTCTATTTATCACTTTAATATTGCAAAATGAGTTGTTCATTTTATGCACTCTTGTATTAGGGTAGTAGAAGGAAACAAAAATTAATAGGTAAGAATTAAATTGAAATTTTTAGTGTTAAAGTGACTTCACAACTGAATTATTTGCTTATTGCTTTAGAAAGAGAAAAAGCTTAATATAGATAATAATTTCTATTGACATTAATAACATAAATGTATCTTTATCTTTGCTTAAATTAGCCAAACCCTGATGAAAATCTCTTTCTAACAGTTATGATTCTTAAATTGTCTATGACATATTATGTAAAGCTAACTTTTAATGAAAAGATTTCCCTCATATAGCTTTCAAACTGCATCAGCTGCCCTTTTTTATTAGTTAATTTTTTTACTTATTATCTAAATCTTTGTTTGTTCATTTTCAACCTAGAATTTTTCCTTTGCTATACTTTTTGCCTATTCTTTCATTTAATAGTTTTCAACTTAATAATCTATTTAGATTGTTGTTTATTTTATGTTCCATCGTTTTCCTAGTTCATTATTTACCAATTTATGACCTTGTGAGCTTTTCTATCTCTTTCTTTTAAAGGAATTTTCCATATAGGATACCATTTATTAAATTTTCACCTCACGACCATTTCATATATCTTCATTTTTACGTTCCAAGTTTTATCTAGGCCACCATTTGATGGTGATATATCTCTCATAATAGACCTAATAGGATTGAATATCAATACAACATGACCAAAGATTATTTTGACATAATATGATAATTTAAGAACATGAAACCTAAAAATACATAAAAGAAGGGTATGAATGGCCGTATTCCAAAAAACAAAGGATTGTAAATGGTAAGATCCTAGCGATTGATAACCAATAATAACTTAGATAAAATCAAAATTTTTAGAGAACTTAAAATAAGAGTAATTTAAAAGGTTTGGGATCTCTCTTAAAGGTTTTTTATTCAATAATAACAATAATCTTCTACCAATTATAATCATAAGAAAGCCTCTTATAAGTATAAAAAAGAAATAATAACTTTGAAATAACGAAATCCTAACTAACTAAATATGATTTTGATTTCTGTCTTTACCAATATCTATACTAGTTTTATTCTATAAAAGCAAATAAATGTATGCATCAGTTAAGTGTTAAAATTTAGTGTTGGTTTGCTTCCATTTTTGCAGTTCATAAAACTCAATAAAAGATTGACATCAATTTACTTTTTGACTATAGTGCTAATTACATTCTATAACCCCATTTGGTTTGATCTGGATCTTTTATAAGTTATCTAAGGCCCCCTTATGCCTCCCCTATATAGGAATCTATGTAGCTCTAGTTGGTACTTAATTCTCATAATTTCACCTCTCCTTAAAATGATTTGTTCTTAAATTAACACCTTCATCTGTAAAATCAAAAGGCATTTAGCGTTTGGCTAGCAATGTAGCTATCACGTCCCCACTCTTACTACCAAACTCATTTCTTCCCCTTTACATCCATCTATAATTTTTTTACATCTCCTATAAGGCTTAAATTAACTCAAAGTGTTTTATTTTATGTCTTTTCCCTCCATCTCTTCTAGACATTCTCCTAAATCTTAGTTGCTCTTTATGAACCTACTTTTACGATAATGGAGAAATGGTAAACAAATTTTCATTTATGAAAAAGGAATATATGTTTCTTTCACTCATCATTTATGGCTCTCCTATTAAATTACTATGGAAATCCCAACAAAATGTGTCATATTTGCATATAGATCACATCACATAACATTTCATCTTTATATCTCCCAATCAAGAAAGAAATTAGCACCTGCTTTATTATCCAAACCATTACGTATTCTATGGTTTATGGTGTTTTATAGTGAAAATCCCAACTTCTCTACTGACTACACACTAATCATATTAGCACAACTTCCTCTATTTATGATCACATTACACACTCAATCTTTGATGGCACATCAATCATGGAAACATTTTTCCAGTTGTTCGTTAGCATCATCTTCTCCTATATGTAAGTTCAATGCACTCTTAGTGACTAAAAAAATTCCCTCTTTAGATCTAATAATATTCTCATCATCAATAGCATCCCCTAATCTAGGCATAGTCATATGGTCCTTATTTTCACTCATAGATACATACTCTTCATCCTCATTCATTAACATCGATCACTTGTTATGACGTGTTGAAGCTATATATCATCTTGTCATACACATGAAGCACTGAAGTATTAGCTTTCATTCCACTTGGAATGTGCACTTTTAGTTTTTCTACTTCATTTTGTTCTTTGGACCATTTTCTTCCTCTTTACTCTTTGAGTTGGTATATGATGAAAATTTTGTACTAGAAATACTAAAATGGTTAATATGCCTCCTTTTAAGTTGCCTCTCTACCTTCATAGACATATAAATAAATCGAGCCATATTTGCCTCCCTACCTTCCTCCACATTCGCCCATAGCAACATCCATATTCTTATAGTACTACTCCACACTCTTGGAATATTGAGTCGACATCTACATCCATTAATAAAGATCCTTGTAGTAGGAACTTATCATAAAACATTTTCTCATCACAATCTTCATCTCCTCATATGTCCTTACAAATGGTTCTTAGCTCCTCCTTTTAGTGAGAATTTGCTAAATCCACCAATCCGCAATATAATCACTAAACTTAGCAATAACTAATTTAAAATTTTCCTCTTTTGAGAATTTATAATAATAAAAAACTAGCTCCACATGCTTCTCCCACTCTAAATAGTCATTTAGATCTATCTTCCAAACAAAAGATGGTATTAGGAAGAGCTAAATGGCAACACCAGTAGTTATATAAATTAAAAGCTCTTGTTTCTTTATTTCTCTCGAATTTCCTTCCAAAAATAATAGTCCTTACAAGTTCTCTTCTTGTGAGGCAATGAAGAACAGTAGAGATTATTCCCAATTCAAGGAATATTGAGGTAAATTCACCTGCCTTAAATGAGAATTCTTAACCTTCTAAAGCTTATCCAGTTCCTAAGATATCTTAACAACAACATAATGTTATTATGCATATGAGTAGTCCAAATCTGGAATCTAGTTTTGGTGATTAAGTTGATTTTCCTGACCTACCATCAATTACTTTTAGAAGAAATGCTTTCCCAAAATAGTAGAAGGAGCAAGTTAACAATTAGAAAGTTATAAAAAATTGCCAAATGAGGATGATATTTCTTTTCAAACTGCATCTTATGATGGAAATGAGTCTTTCAAAATTTTAACAAGTAGAAGGAAATATCAGAGGAGTAAGGGCTCTAGCTTAAAAAGTAAAAAAACTAAATGGCTATATTAGTATGAAATGTCAAAGGCCTAAATTGCCCTAAAAGCAGCTAAATTTAAAGGATTTTTTCTTTAAAGAAAAACCTCTTTTATTTGGAATTTTAAAAAATAAAGTTTGAGAATCTAAAAAGTTAAAAATTTTAGGGATTGGATGAAGAATTGTTTCAAATCATTTTTACCATATCATGGGTAGAATTATTATCTACTACAATCCGGATAGATTGGATGTGGATCTCTTGGGAGTTTATGATTAAGTGATGCACTTAAAGATATCCTTTGTTGTAGAGAAAGTTATGATCACACTCTTTGTAGTATATGCCAATAATTTTGTATTCCAAAGGAATGACTTATAAAGTAATCCCAAGATCATAGGAATGAACTGCATGTTGCCTTAGTAAATATGTGGAGATTTTAGTTCCACTTTATAATGATTTAAAGCTCAAGGTAGTTGTTATCTTAGAAAGTTTTTAAATGATCTTAACAATTATATTGAACATTTAAGGATAACTAATCTAAAGCAGAGGGCACTTTTTTACTTAAAATAATAAGTAAGGGTCAGATTGGTTTATTAGGAAAAAAAACTAGATATCCATATGGCTAATTTCCCTAATAGTGAAGCTAAGTTTATAGATCCTTTGTTTCTCAATCCATACACCTATAAGACTATTATGTTTTCTCTCATTTGATGCTAGATACTTCTCATTCAAATTTAACAACTTTTTTGCTCTTTGGAGTGGTTTTTTGGAAGCATGCAGTAAAGGAATGAAGAATTTTGTTTTTAACTCCAAACAATTATATTGTGATAAAAAATTCAAATTTGTTATGAAGGAGCTTAAAATGCTAAATAAATCCTTGAGTTCCAATACAAAAATTTGTAATGGAAGATGTTAAGTTAGGGTTTTCTAAAATTCAAATTCTTCTAGCTGCTAATCCTAATAATGTTACCCTTTTGGGAAAGGAAAAGCTTACACTGGAATACTATCTGCAATATATTCACAATCACTTTTCCCTTATCAAATAGAGATCAGGGATTGGTTGGCTTAAAGATGGTTATAAATGTACCAAATTCTTCTTTAATTATAAACTGACAAGAAAAGGTAGGAATAAGATTTGCTCTATTTTATCAAGTGATGGTTTTGTTTTGTAAGATCAAAATTCTATCCTCCTTAAGGCTTCTTATTTCTTTTCTGATCTGTTGGGAACTGTTAAAGCTTCAAAGTCTTCAGTCCCCTTAGTAAGTAGCTTCATCTCCAAAAGAATTATGAAGAAACATCAGTTAATCTAATTAAACCATTTGAAGATAAGGAAATAGTGGATACCATTTTCATGTTGGACGGGAAGAAGGGCCCTAGGCCTAATGGCCTGAATGGCTATTTATTTCATAACTCTTAGGAGGTGGTTGGTAAGGAGGTTTTAGAAGTTATTCATGAGTTATTAGAAAAAGGTAAACTATTGAAGGAGCTTAATAAAACATTTCTTACTTAATTCCCAAGCTAACTAATCTAATTTCCTTCAATGATTATAGACCTATCTCATGCACTTATTTTATTTGCAAGATCATCTCAAAAATATTTGCTTTCATATTGAAGAAAGTTGTTAATTTCCTCATCAATGATAATCAAGGAGCCTTTATTGAAATAAGCAAATTGGGGACAATGTATTGTTAGTTTAGAAGCTCCTCAAGGGTTATACTAGAAGCTGTACCCCAACAACTTGCTCCATTGAAGCTAACTTCAATAAAGCCCTCAATAGTATCAATTGGATTTCTTGCTACATATGCTGGAAGTATTTATTTTCCCTAGCCATTCATTCACTAGATTAAGGAATGTGTCTCTACTGCTTTTTATTGTGTATTGGTGAATGGAAGTCCTTTTAAGGTCTTTAAAGGGGCTAGAAGAATAAAGTAAGGGGATCCTTTGTCTCCCTACCTATTCTTCTTATGAATTAAAGCTCTAAACCTTCTTATTAGACATATTGTCAGCTTGAATACCAAATTCAAATTCCACTCCAAATGTAATAAAATTTCCTTAACTAATCTGTGTTTTGCATATGATTTGATTTTTATTCTGTAAAGCTCATACAAATTCAACCTGAATCTTGGTGGGCTACCTTCAACATTTCAAAAGATTATCATGATTGGAATTGAAATTGAATAAGATTCACTTTATAATTTAAAAATAGTTTCTCATATGGAATCAAGCATTGTTAGTATCACTAGTATGAATAGAAAGCTCCTTCCATCATTTTATTTAGGTCTATCCATTTCCACTAGAAGATTATGCTTCAATGAATTCTATCCTTTTATTGAAAAGGTTAAAAAAGACTTTCATCATGGGTGAATAAATCTCTTTCTTATGCTGGAAAACTATAACTGAGAGTTCTTTCTTCTTTTCATATTTACTGGAGTTCCCACATATTTCTTTCAAAAAGACTCACCAAATTGTCAGAAAGAATGTTTAAAATTTTCCTATGGAGTCACCAAAATGAAGTGGAAGGTTTTGCTAAAGTCTAATAGACTGATGTCTGTATATCTAAAGAAAATGGTGGCTTGGGATTGAATGATAAAAATGCTATTAACATGGCCTTGATATTGAAAAGACTATGGTGGATCTTGGATAAAAAATTCTTGTTAGGTGAAATGGTTACATAACAATTTTTTGAAAGGTAGAAGCATATGGATGGTGCAAAAAAGCTCTTCTAACTCTTGGTTACTTAGACAACTTCTTCAGCTAAAAGATCAAATTAAATATGATATTTTATTAAGGTGGGTAATGCAAAAAAAGCATTTATTTCGTATGACAACTGGACAAGTCATCGACCATTAATCCATTAGCTAGGACACTTAGTATTTTAGACGAAAAGGTCTTTATAATGATAGTAGATTATAATTGCGCTCTGCCTTAAAAGCTATTAAGGTTTAAACTAGTTTATTCCCTAAATATCTCTAACTCTGATAGCTTTGTAGAATGATACACCATCATTAATCTGATAGCTTTGTAGAATGATAAACCAATCATTAATATTTCCAGCAAGTTATATGGGAGCTTAATGCGATCTCAAGGAAATAAAGTGGCTTAGTTCAATAATATATGGAATAAGTTCCTATTACCTAAATCTCATTTTTACTATGATTGATTATGAAGAATAGACTAAGTACAATGGACGGGCTACACTTCTTATCAGCAGACATGAGATGTTCCTCATATAGTGAGCGTGATGAATGTAGGGAACATTTATTCTTTGAATGTTACTTTTCTACTAGTGTTTGGAATGATGTTAAAAGATTTAGTCAATGGCGCCTCACAGGTTATTCCTTCTTTAAAACAATTCAATGGATGATGAATCACTCTTCCATTCTTATATGCAATTTTGAAACTTATATTCTTTCATTGGGTACTTGTATCCAAAGGATATGGAATGAAAGGAATAATAGAAGATTAAAAAACAAGTATGCTACTTTGAAGGAGACAATAAATGAGATTCTTCAAACCATCAAGGAGATCCTATTTTTTAAGAAGAAGATCAACTAATTCCAAGGAAGTTTAGTTCCTGGTTTTTTGCAAAGTTGTAATCTTGATATTTTAGTATAGAGAGTTGTTCATCAAAATTCTTTACTAGTTATGGGATTTCCCAAGTGGGTTGTTTATAGACTCTTATCTTATTCTATTAATATATTCCACCAATTTTTCCCAAAAAAAAAATATGGTATTGCCATATTAAAGTTTTCCCTATGTCCATCATTGTTTAGCTCCCTAAATAGTTAGCAACACCTTCAACTCCATCAATCTCCTTAAGATCATCCATTATAATAGTTAGAGGTGGATTATTTAGTAAGCTAATTATGGAAGATTCACATTTTTATAACCTATCCTTAGCTTTACCAAATTGTTAGACAAGTTTTGTATCTTAGCCTTTGATGACATTAATGAAGGATTTATAACATATTCTCACTATTTCCTCCTTGATTACACCCTTATCTTTGGACAAATTTCTATTTCAAGTTTAGGTCATATTATATCAATATAAAAAGTTAGTAGTAAAAACACTCCCTTGCATCTTTCTCTTATGACCTAAACTTTTAACTAATGGTTCTTTACAAAATAGACAATCTAAATTAAGAAAGATAGTTTATATCTTTCCTTATTATCAAATACTCCAAGAAAAAGATTTAGCTAAGGAGAAAATAAAGAAATGAAACTAGAGGCTAATGAACAAGAAAACTTGAAAATAAGAAATTGAGTATTAAGGAGCCCAATTAGAAATAATAAAAAGAAAAAAGGAGAAGAATTTGATATCTTTAGATTGAACGGTAATAAAAATAAGACAATGATGAATAAAATTATGTTTTTAAAAGTTAAATTATATTATATAAATAATAAGGTTCCATATAAGTTTTGTTATAAAGGATTAATAACATTGAATTATCCAAATCAACAATCATTTTATGCAATAATTAAATAAGGACTAAGGCTCAGGTAGGGCCTTTTTCTCTTAGCGACCTTATAGCTAGATTTCCACCTTCAATTCTACTTATTGAGCATTAATTGTAAACTAGTTTTTATGTCAAAATACACTTTCCTTCTTAATAATCCCTACTATATGTTTCATCAACTTATAACTCACAATATTTGTGTTTTTAGATTGTTTGAGATTGGTATCTGCAATAGCTTTTGCGAGAAATTTTCCAAGATCTACCTACTTTATTTAGTATTGTATTTCCTTGCTTCTTCATTATAAAATAGTTATTCTCTTGAACTCCTTTTTTAAGTTTTATTATATTCTTTCTTTTCCCTTAAAGCTTCTCCCACCACTTACAACCAATAACTAGTATACATGTGATACAAATCTTATAAGATAGATAACATGATCTAGCTTAGGATAGTTTTATCTTCAGTTAGCCATTTTATGTAAGATAAGGGAAGTTTCTAATAGATGATATAGCAATTTTATGTTGAGTTAGATACCTGTGGACATTAATTAACACCTCTAAGATTCTCTTTTTTGTTTTTTTAAGGATGTATAGAGTTTGAATTTATCCTCTAAACTTTAACAATTACCAGATTATATCATATAACAACATTTCTTGTCTTTATTTTCTCTCTTATCCACTGATTAAGTTTGATTAACTCCTATTTAGTTTCCTTTCTTATCCCTTTGAAACATCAATCGTTCCTCTTTTCTATATTTTGACACACAAGAACCAAAGACTAATACTGTAATGCCATGTCCTCTTTTGATTTGTTTTTCAAAGAGTATAGCCAATTTACAAACTCAAAAAATTTTAGTCAATCCTTTTCAAATTGGCAAAACTATAGTATTTGTCTACATATCACTCTAAAGAAATTAGAATTGAAGAATAAGTGAATTAAGGATTTAGAGTCACCTTTAAAAAGATAGCAACTATTGGTCATATTTAGGAATTTTATCATATCCATAGTGCTAAGTATGTTTTTAGCAACTAACCACATTAAGAACGCAACCTTTATTGGTCATATTTAGGAATTTTATCATATCCATAGTGCTAAGTATGTTCTTAACAACTAACCACATTAAGAACGCAACCTTTATAAGATGAATTTTGTTCTAGATTAACTAAGGTCATTTTAGCTTTTGACCCCTCATTCTAAGATCCTCTTTGTATGAACTATTCATAAATTTACCTAAAGGGTGATCTTTCCACTTTAGGTAAATTTATCTCTATCTCGCCCCTGTTTATGTTTTAACTTTTAAGTCGATAAGGAACCTCCCTCTAAGTCTAGTCATATACTCCATTATACTCCAATTTTTAAAGAATAAAGAAATAGTCTCTCCATTTCCCACCAGGCATTCAAAATCATTTGTTAACTTATTCCTTAAATTGAGTAATTAGGACATAAAAAAAGAGAATGAAGGACTTTTCTTGATCTTCTATATACTCTTACACCTTAAAAAGTATATATGAAACCATCTATCATAAGGTGATTCCTTGCACTCCATCAACCTCCATGATCTCTTGGCTATGAACATTTGGTTGATAAAAATTAGAGGAGTTATACCTAGCCCCCCAATCTTCCCTTAGTCTACATACTTGAAACAAAACCACTTAGCCATAATAGCTCCTGGTCTGTCTACTTGCCTATAGGAACCTCTGAAATAGTCTTTCTAGTCTTTGGATAGTTTCTTATATAAGAACACATCCACTGACCAATTTATATGGAGAGAATTCATTATAGATTTTATTAATTAAACTCTAACTATGTAAGATAATGACTTATTACACCAATTGTCTAATCTTTCTTGAAATTTCTTCAGAAGGGGCATACAATCTTTAAATTGTAATTTCCTTATGATATTAGTAATCTAAGATATATGAAGTGGGGTGAATTTAATAATGATTGATGAAAAACAAACTATAAACTATGAGGAGTGATTAGTGAGTAACTTTTACTAGTGTTTAACACCAAACCAAATAGATGCTTAAATGTGTGAAGGGATGTCATTAAGTTATAGATCAACTTGTTATGGGCTTCAGAGAAAAATAGGAGATCATTAGTAAAGGATACTAAAAAAAGCTCAATTTTTTATATGTACTATGAAATAAAGAAGTGATCTTAGGAAATGATGTTATTTAACAATCTTACCAAAGGTTCTTTATATAGAATAAATAAATATAAGGATAAGGGGTTCCCTTGTCTTTATCTTTTTCCTCTTTAAAAACCTTAGTTGGTTGTCCATTTATAAGTACACTGTATGATGTGGTTGTTATGTATGATTGGATCTATTTCTTAAAGATGTCAAGAAACTCAAACACTCCTAACAGGTTAAGAATGAACTCCTACTTTATAAAGTTATATGCACTGTGAAAATCCAATTTTATAGTATAATTCTTTAGACAATTTACTATATTATATCCTTTGAGGAGTTCTTGAGCTAGCATCCAAATGTCCCCTAATAATTTTCTCTTTAAGAATACACCTTGTGTTTTACATATGGACGATTTCGAGCATTTAGCACAATTTTCAATTCACTGGGTGGAAAAGATTTCCCACTATTTTCTTTTTCAATTATTGTTCAATCAATTACGTAAGACTTGGTTCTGGGGAATAAGTTGCACAATTGTCTTTTGTTGATGGCTAGTATTGTAATCCAATTCTACATTGAGAGATTCTTTTTCTTAGACTAATCTAATTTTTAATAATTTTTCCAATCTTGATGCTATAATTTTAAATATGACTTTGTAAAGGAAATTTCAATGAGCTATAGTCATGAATTCATTAAAGGTACCTGGATTGAGAGTCTCGGGAATGAGACAAATAAATGTCTTGTTAATCTCCTTCATTAACTTTCCCTTCTCAAATAACTCCATTACTGCCTTAGTAGCTACATGCTTTATCTAAGGCCATGCCTTTAAAACATCCACTAAAATTGTTCAAACCTAAGGTCTTTTTAGGATTCATCTTAAAGATTACTCTTTTTAGTTCTATTAAATAGATAAGAACACTTAACATATGTCTTTCTTCCTTAGTGAATTAATTAGATATTAAGGATTTTAGAATCTAACTTATGGAGATAACTTGAGCAATTGTTCCTAAAAAATTACTGAAGAAGACATAAGCTTCACTTTTAAGTTCATCCTATAAATTATCAACCTTACCATTCCTAACATTTAAGGAGATAATTATGTTTTTATTCTTCCTGTCCATAATAACCTTATAGAAATATATAGTATTTTTATCTCCTTTATTAAGTCATAAACATGTAGATGTTTATTTGAGTAGAGAGTTGAAATTTCCAATTACTTTAAAGTATGAATTGAGATCATTTTTCTCATTTAACCATTTAATCACTTATAGTATTTTTGACCTTTACTAACATAGGGTTGAAGACAACCACTATCTTATCATAATGATGATACTAGTGGTTACACAAAAATTCCTAATGTTTATCTAGATATTTCAGCTTCAAAATATGTTTTTATGTGAGTTATGTTTCCAGAAACCCTATTAAAATAGGTTTATTATCCAAAATGAAGTCCTTTAAGTACTATTCTTTTATAGACCAAATGATGTCCCTCACCTTTGAAGCCATTATAGACATTTAAAGGGAGGGGAGATTACATGGATCCTTTAGGTATCCTTTTGCTTCTACTGACTGTCATAAAATCCTTACCTAACTTGTCAAATGTATCTTCATCCACGTTGCTAGCCTCCTCATTATGTTTGATGTTTATTTTTCATCCATACTATTTTCATTTTAATTGTTGTTTCCTTAAATGGGATATTTTTAGTAAATGATTTGCCTTGGTTATGTAATACCTTAATCTTTTTGGCAAGATTGAGCTCCTAATTATTACTATATGTATTAGTTTTCCCAGTCTACTTATGTCCAGCCCCTTTGGTTACTTTGTTACCTAAGTTCATTTCCTCCTCACCTATTACCTTTGTCTCCTTATATATACTATGTTCTCTTTTGTGTGCCTATCTAGTTTTATCAATTATGTATAATCCTCTTTATCAAATTTCCTTCCTACTAATCGCCAACATTTCCTTTATTGTTTTTATGTAGGTTTTCATTAATATAAAACCTTGACAAAGTCCTCAAATAAATTTCCATCTTCTCCAAGTCTCATTAAGGGTAAAGTATCTGGCAATTCATCATTCAATTTTGCATTTACATATACCATAGCATACCCAATTCCTTTCTTCATTATTGTAGTCTCATCTATACAAATTAGGTTTTTAATAAAGCTAGCTAAAGCACTAAGCCCTTTAGTGGACCAATAATCCAAAAGCATGTTATATAAGTTAATCTATAGAGGAATATGTTCTTATTTGATAACTTCCAAACTTATAAATGGCCTCCAAATTTAACGGAAAATAAGGAAGTTATGGATGTGCCAAGGCCCTACTCTGAGTATCTCCTTGGCTCCCACATTTAACTGGGATTTACAAACTAGATAAATATAAGTGAATTAGAAATGGAGTTCAACATTACTAATAGTGAACTTGTATTTACGTTAAACGCTAAAAGTTGTAAATTAAAATTGATGTTGGTATTAGCCAAGATAGGCACTATACTCTTATTTTAATTAGTTAAGGTTTTGTTATTTCAATTTATTGTTTCCTTTTAAAATTCTATTTTATGATTTGTGCCTATAAGAGGCTTTATTATGCTTGTAACGTTGGTTTATGCCCTTTATGTCAAGACTCGGAACCACATTGGGCACATGACAACCATCACATACCCCGGGCTAAGGATACTCACGATACTCTTAACCTGACTATGTAAGGCTAACTGGATATCTTTAAAAATATTTGGACAACACAAAGACGTTCACACATAAGGTCATTTACAAACCATAAGATAGTTAAGAGTTAATTTACAAAATTATAAAGCATATCAACATAATCATGAGCCACTATATAATAAAAGTACAAAATAGAGACTGCCCATGTGCGATAATATCCCGAAAATGGCAAAAGACTGCATGATCCACTCAGAACTTTAAACTGACAAATTAACTTTCACCAAAGATAGGGAAATTTGGTTTTGGCTTAAGGAAGCTTCTCCATGACCCATTTCATTCATTGAAATCATGTTTCATGCATATTCAAGCATGGATAACAACATATTTTAACACCAAACTCAAAATCATTATGTAGAGAGAGATGAGACAAAATTTACCTAAACTTTTCATTTGTGATATCTTCAAATCCTTTGAGAATTTCTCAAATATAATGATAGATTCGAGTTCCTTGACCCCAAATTAACTTAGAACACCTTGGTTTGGGTTAGAGAATCAAAAAAATCGTGAAAAATGGGTGATAGCCGAATTCTTCTTCTTTTCCTCCTCTCTTCTCCTTTCTTCTCCTTTCTTTCAATTAAAACAAAGTGTTCTTAATGTTTAATGGGGGTGCACGGTTACAACATAAAGAAGGGTCTAGAATTTGACTCTTCTTTGACCAAACATGGTGAATTTACCTTTTTGCCCTTAGTTTATGTCAAATTACCATTATACCCTTCAAACTTTTCCTAAATTTGCAATTAAGCCCAAAATTTAAGAATAAACAAAAATTTTATTTTCATTTTGGTCCTTAAACTTTTGCAAATTATAATTAAGCCCCTTCACTTTATAAAGTTACATATTGGTCCTCAAAGAACTGAAAAATTACATTAATGTCCCTTAACTTTTAACAGGCTGTAAATAAGCCCATATGTACATCAGCTTTTCAAATTAAGCTTTCTAAGTGTCCAATAAATCTATAAATCATGTCTAATCATCTCTAAGGCATTAGAACACATTTAACTTGGCCATCATGGCCATATCCATCCAATGGAATCGATTTTACACACTTATAAGTTTATATCTCAGAAATCTCCAAGATTTCAAATACCGATGAACTCTAAGTTCATGTAAGGGCTTATAGCATTATATATAAATACCGAAAGGATTCAAATACATTTTAAAACTCATATACAACCATGTATATTTCAATACAGTAGTATCCCCAACTATAGCATAATACAAAAAGGGCTCAAAGAGTCTGACGTTACACTAATTAACTCTCTTAACAGATTTCCATTGTGACTATGTGCTGCTCAATTTAATTCTATTTTGTTGAATTTTTGTGTTACAATTCTTGATTAATTTCTCTTATTTACTTTTCGTATTCACTTGTGTAGTTTTTATTTTTTTATTCTTTTCTCTGAGCCTTGAATGAATTAGGATTAGGTTAGTACCATCCTCATGAGATCAACCCTTCAATACTACAAAGTACGACCCGAGCACTTACGGTTATTAAGGGTTTTATAAATTATAAGACTTCCTCAACAAGTTTTTGGCACTATTACTAGGGAAGCTATTAGTCTAGTTCTTTAGTCCAAGTCTTTTTCCCTATCTTTTATTTTAAAAAAGAAAAAGAGAAAGAGAAAGAAGTTTGGGGCATAAAGTAGAGACACAGCAAGACATCTTATAGTGAGAATGACACATTTGAAGAGCTAGATACTAAGAAGAAATGGAAAGAACAATGATGGAGAATAAATATTATAGGAAGCAAAGAACTTTTGTGAACTACAATGAGGCACCGTATGGTTGGGGAAGTAACGATCCTTATTGGAACATGTACACTACTGGGTGGCAGATCCACCCAAATTTCTATTGGTCCAACAATTTAAGGTCTCGCTTAAGACATCAAGACCTATTTGAATTTTAGGAAGCTGAGTCCAGTTCATGGGATTCCAAATTGGACAAAATGTATAAATAGAGCTAGTAGCCAGTTGAGAATGTGGTGTAGCTGAGTAACCGGATCGACACGCATCACAAATGTATGCCTTCGTGTAAAAAGGATATAATGACATTCCAACATTCATCACAAATGTCTGCCTCTGTATAAAAAGACTAGGTTCATGTCCTTAAAGAAAAAAATCATCAAAAAGTATGTTTTCAAATAAAAACCTACCAAACTTGTTAGTAGCCTGATTTTTCATGAAAACCTACTGAGGAATAGCTACACTTTTGTTTAGACTGAATGATTATCAATGTGTGTGTGCAAGTGATAAGGGTGAATAGACTCAACATTAAAATTTTGATTAGTTTGTATATTTACTCCAAGGTGCTTAGATACAGATTTTGCTTGTTAATAAGTTAAAAAAACTTAAAAGATTGTGTTTATAGTTAAATTTGTTTTGATAAGTTGAAGCCATTATCTCATTATTGAGTTTGTGTGTTTTATGTTGTCTTGATTTTTTTGATTGTTTTTGTTTGCTTGAGGACAAGCAAACGTTTAAGTGTTGGGATGTGATAATTGTAAATTGTATCGTGTTTTAGCGCATAGTTTGATATGTGTTTATCCATTAATCTGATCATTTAGTATGTGCTTAGGTTAGAATTATGTTAATTTGTTAATTATTTGTGTTTAAAGTGTTTTATGGGTTAGTACAAGCTTTTAAGTTTAAATATTATGTTTTTGAGGTACCTTGATTTTGTTCCTAGTTTTCAAGGTCAATATCGAAGAACAGAGGAGTTTTGGAAGATATTTGGGCTGAAACAATAGTTAGGCAACGCTCGTCATAGAAGGCTTAAATGTAGGTCGAGTAGACACACAGACACTCAAGAACATTAAGTTTTGAGAAATTTTTTGGACCTTTTGAACCCCGAAAAATCCTAGGTTACCCAAAACACAAGAGGATATTTAAAGAATAGGAAAAGAGGCAGAAAAGGAGCTTCACATTCAGCCACTCTCAGAAACCCTAAAGAGAGAGGAGAAGAAGAAGTGGATCTCAACACCACTGCTCCCTAAATCAGGTAGTATCTCGACATTGTTGCCTTCCTGATTTGTCTAACCTAAGTTCCATTTTCTCTTTATTTCCTTTTTGATTTAAATTTATAAAGTTTAAATGGATTGTATAGAAATGGATTTCGAGTTGCTATGTTCTAAACCCTCATTCGATATTTTACTTTAAGTTAATATTGAATTAGTTAGTTTTGGGTTTATTGGTTTGGGTGTTGTGATTGATTAATGTATTTGCATGTTTTACTAACAAACTGAGAGGGTGAGCCAGACAAAAATGATTAGATCGGATTTATGAGAGTTAGGCAATCTAATTGACCACTTAATCAATCTAGTTGGTAATTTCATGAGGGAGATCCTGTGCAAGACCGATTGTTTATTAGAGAGCTTTATATGTAATTAAAATTGTGGATAATTTGTGAATTGAGAGATTGCAAGCTCCATAATTTGATTAGGGTTTACAATTTAGGATTTAATGTTAATAACTCGAGAGAGAGTAATCAACACTGCGACCATGTATAACCAACACCCCATAAACACATAAATGGCTAGATTAGCATTATTGATAGGTAAAATCCCCTTTCTCATAACCTAATTAACTCTCCTAACGGATTTCCATTGTGACCTGTGTAACTATTCAATTTAATTATATTTTGTTGAAATTTCCATGTTACAATTCTTGAATCAATTTCTCATATTTATTTCCTTATTCACTTGTGTAGTTTTTACTTCTTTTTATTCTTTTCTCTGATCCTTAGATAACTTAAGATTACGCTAGTACCCTCCTTGTGGGATCGACCCTTCAATACTACAAAGTACAACCCGTGCACTTGTGGTTATTGACAGTTTTATAAATTGTAAAACTTGCTCAACAAATTTTTGACACTGTTGCTGGGGAGGTGATTAATTTAGTTCTTTAGTTTAAGGCTTTTTCACTATCTTTTGTTTTAAAAAAGAAAAAGAGAAAGAGAAAGAATTTTAAGGCATAAAATAGAGACACAGCAAGACATTTTAGAGTGAGAATGAGACATCTGAAGAGCTAGATACCAAGAAGAAATGGAAAGGAAAATGATGAAGAATAGATATTACAGGGAGCAAAGAACTTTTGCAAACTACAATGAAGCAAAGTATGATTGGGGAAGTAACGATTCTTATCAGAACATGTACACTCCTGTGAGGCAGAACCACCCGAATTTCTATTAGTCTAACAATGTAAGGACTCACTTAGGACATCAAGACCTATCTTAATTTTAGGAAGATGAGTCCAATTCATAGGATTCCAAATTGGAAAAAATCATGGATAAGCTAACATACATGGAAGAGAACCAGAAGAGATTGGAAGAGCAATTTGATCAAGTAACAGAAAATCATGTCGTATCTATTCACAACTTAAAGATTCAAGTAAGACAACTTTCCTATTAATCTTGTAAGAGAAGTTTGGAAGACTCTCTGAGCAATATGGAATTATATCAACGAGAGAAATATAAGGCCATCACACTTAGAAATGGGGAAGAACAAGAAGAACCAGTGGAAGACCATGCTAAACCTACCTTATAGAACACCAAGAAATCAAGAAAAAAAATGAAGAAAAGGATGAAAATCCCACATATTATCCACCAGATCTTCGTATACCATGCTTGAACATCAAAACATATTGGGTAGATGTCCAAGAACCTTATTATTCGGATTAATGATGACCAAGTTACATTCAACATGAATTATGTATTAAAGAATCCGAAGAATAGTAGCTCATTCAGAATAAATGATGTGTTCAAATCTTCTAAAGAACAAAAGGACGAAAAATAGATGACAACAGGCATCGAGTTTGAAGAAGCTATGAAAGTCTATGCTCATGAAGCGAAAAAAGCAGAGGAGACAAAGGTGATGATTAAGGATAAAAAAGAGCAATTCACATTCTTACAAGACAAACTATTGGATTCGATGAAAGATTCAGAGATTTTTTTATTCTTAATTTTGTTAACAGTTTGCTCGAAAAAAGGACATTACTGAGCTTAATTGGTTTTCATAATTTTATCAATATTGTCCTTCTAATCATTTTACAATTTATAGCTTACTTACAAGTTATAAAATTGATGTTGAACAAAAAAGATGGAAGCAAGCCTCTCATAATTGATCCTAGCTGAGTTTCCAATGATATACGATCAAGCTAATTACCATAAATTAGCACGTTTAGTAGTTAGGTTTAAATTATTGCATAGTTATATTTGTTTTAAATTTCAAAAATAAGTTCTTAATGATTTGGAATGTTTTGGAGTGTTATCTCTCTTACACTTTTAAAGCAATTATAAGATAGGACAACAATCTCGGGTGTCAAGCACATTTGGTCTCTGCCTCCGACACATCACAACCTCAGTCACTTTGATAAGTTCGTGTTCTAACCCTTATCTTTTCATTTTTATTAGTATTTTCTTCTTATATTTTTTGTATATTGTGTTTATTTCCCTCTAGTGTGCTTATGTACCCTTTTCACATTGAGGACAATGTGTTATTTAAGTGTGGGGAAGGTTGCATGTTTTTATCTTGATTATGAATTTTGCATATTGTATGATAGTTTTTTAGGTTGTATGATGTTAGCTTTTTTAGGTTGTATGATGTGAATTTTGTGAATGTTTCAATGGCTAGGACTTAATGAGATAGATTAAGCCTTAAATATAGCAATTTAGTCTGCTAAGATTTATTAGCTTGTGAAATTAGTGACCTAAGATATTTAGGGATAAATATGTTAGTTAATTAGGATACGATGTTAGTCCATTCACCCTAGGAATTTTCCATGCTCATTTATAATTTTAGGCCAATCAAATAAGTGGCATTATTAGTACATTTTCATGAGAATGATTATCTAAAGCAATAAGGTAGGCAAAACTTTGTGTAAAAGCAATTATGTTAAAAAAAGAAAGATGTATAAATTTTAACTAAAATAACTATTCCGCTAGCCTTTGGGTTATGAATAGAGCTAGTAGCCAGTTAACAATGTGATGTAGCTGAGTAACCAGATCAACACTCATCATAAACATATGCCTTCATCTAAAATGGCTATAATGACATTCCAACCAAGCATCTTAATAACAGTATGACTTAGTTGAGTAACCAAATTGGCAATCATCGCAAATGATTGCCTCCAAGTTATAAGACTGGGTTCATGTCCTTAAAAAAATTTAAAAAATGTTTTAAATAAAAACCTACCAAACTTGTTAGTAGCTTGATTTTTTATAAGAACCACTGAGGAATAGCTACAATTTTGTTTTGACTGAATGATTATCAATGTGTGTGTGCAAGTGATAGGGGTGAATAGAATCATCATTAAAATTTTGATTAGTTTGTGTATTTAGTCCAAGGTGCTTAGATGTGGATTTTGCTTGTTAATGAGTTAGAATGACTTAAAGGATTATATCTATAGTTAAATTTGTTTTCTTAAGTTGAGTCCATTGTCTTAATATTACATTTACATGTTTTGTGTTGTCTTGATTTGTTTGATTGTTTTTGTTTGCTAGAGGACAAACAAATGTTTAAGTGTGGAGATATGATAAGTGTAAACTGCATCATGTTTTAGGGCATTGTTTGATATGGGTTTATCCATTAATCCAATCATTTAGTATGTGTTTAGGTTAGAATTATGTTAGTTTGTTAGTTATTTGTGTTTTAAGTGTTTTATAGGTTAGTACAAGCTTTTGAGCTTAAATATTATGTTTTTGAGGTACCTTAATATGTTTATTAGTGTTTCAAGGTTAATATCAAAGAACGAAGGAATTTCGGAAGACATTTAGACTGAAACAATGGTCAGGCCCTAAACATTCTGTCACAGTCATGGCTTGCATCAGGTAGACACATAGACACTCAAGAACGTCAAGTTCTGAGGGATTTTTTGGACCTTTCAAACCCCAAAAAAAATCCTAAGGTTACCCAAAACATAAAAGAATTTTTAAGGAATAAGAAAAGAGACAGAAAAGGAGCTTCACATTTAGCTACTATTGGAAACCCTAAAGAGAGAAACAAAAAAGAGAGAGAGGGAGAGAGACAAAGAAGAGAGAGGGAGAATAAGAGAAAGAAGGAGGAAAAAGAACTGGATCTCGACACCACTACTCCCCGGATCAGATGGTATCCTGACGTCGCTGCCTTCCTGATTTGTCCAACCTAAGTTCCACTTTCTCTTCATTTCTTTTTTCATTTAAATGTATAAAATTGAGATGGATTGTATGGAATTGGATTTTGAGTTTTTGATAATGTTCTAAACTTTCATTTGGATTTTTCTTTGAGTTAATATTGATTTATTTATTTTTGAGTTTATTGGTTTAGGTGTTGTGATTGATTAATGTATTTGCATATTTCGGTAACAAACTGAGAGGGTGATTATATCAGATTAGTGAGAGTTAGACGATCTAACTGACCACTTAATAAATCTTGTCAATAATTTCATACAGAGAGATCCAATGCAGAACCTGATTATTCATTAGAGAGTTTTAGAACTAATTAGAATTGTGGTTAATTTGTGAATTGAGAGATTGCAAGTTCCATAATTCGATTAAGGTTTACAATTTAGGGTTTAATTGTTATAACTCGAGAGAGAGTAATCAACCCTACGACCGTCTATAACTAACACCTCATAAGCACATAAATGGCTAGATTAGCATTAATGATAGGTAAAATCCCCTTTCTCATAACTTGATTAACTCTCTTGATGGATTTCAATTGTGACCTATGTGACTGCTCAGTTTAATTTTGTTTTGTTGAAAATTTCATGTTATAATTCATGAATCGATTTTTCGTATTTACTTTTCGTATTCACTTGTGTAGTTTTTATTTTTTTATTCTTTTCTATAAGCCTTAGATAACTTAGGGTTAGGCTAGTGCCCTCCTAGTGGGATCAACCCTTCAATACTACAAAGTATGACCCGTGCACTTACAGTTGTTGAGGGTTTTATAAATTGTAAAACTTGCTCGATCAGGCATCATATGAGATACGAAATGGTAGTAGTCCAAACTTGTCATACCTAAAGATTTTAGAATGTGATGTTTATATAAAGCTTGCAACATTTGATAAGCTTCAAGCTAAATCAAAGTATCGGATAACAATTTTAACATCCTCTTGAACAAAAGGTGTTTTTATCAAGACATTCTATATTCTTATAAAGAGAATTCATTTTCAAGGAAAATATTAAGAGTGAGGTAGAACTTAAAGAAGTTCAAGAACCACAAATTCACATCTAGACGGAACAAGAACCTTAAGTTGATACATATGATGTACAACCAAGGGATCAAGAGACACATAGTTTACAATGCACTAGTAAGATCCGTTACCCCATATTAGACTAGATTTACATATTAAAAAGATTAAGGACAATGTATGGCTCATAGATGATGAGGTTATTACTCTTGAAGAAGTAATATCTAACATTGATTCTTTAAAATGGTATGAAGTCATGAGATTTGCAATGGAATTCATATGCACTATCTAAGTATGGACTTTGGTAGATCCTCTTAATGGTATTGTACCTATTAGACACAAGCGAGTTTTTAAAAGAAAAACTGACATGGATGGTAAAGTACATACATACAAAGTAAAGCTAGTGATTAAAGGTTACAAACCAAGATAAGGAGTTAATTATGATGAAACATTTTCATATATAGCTATGCTTAAATCTATAAGGATTTTATTGGCTATAGCCACAGATTAGGATTATGAAATATGGAAAATGGATGTCAAAACAACATTTTTATTAAATGATGTGTACACGTCACAACCTAAGGGTCTTGAGTTTAAGAGATTTCTTAATCAACTATGCAAGTTAAAAAAGTCTATTTATGGATTTAAGCAAGCTTCGCAAAGTAGGAATATCCATTTTGATGTGACAATCAAAGTGTTGGAACCCCACCCTGGCGAGTCACGTGCCGATGTCCTACGTGACATCTGGACGCGCATCCCATAAGGGACGAATTCCCCACCAGGTCAAACCTCAAAAACAAACTCATTTCACTTACCTCCGATCCTTTCACTTTGACTTAATCCATAAATTTCAAAAGTAGTATCAAGAGTTATAAATTTGTATAGAGAGGTAGAAAAGTTTCTTAGAAAACCAACGCTTTGAAAATCAGGTCAATCTGAGGTCGGAAGAAAAAGTTATGGCCAAAAGAGCGAAGAGAGGTCAAAAATCTGAAAGGAAAAATCAGAAAATTAATATAGGCCGCGTCGCACTGCAACCGTCTCGAGGCCGCGAGAGGCGAGACTAAGCGCTCGCGCTCGCGACCCCTTGCAATCGTGAGGCGCGTGCTGGATGCGCGCGCTCGCGACCGCCTCGCGATCCCTCGCGACCGCGAGAAACTAGCGTTCCCGAGGAGCTACGAGGCAGCCCATGCACGCGCTCACGACCGCCTCGTGATCGCAAGGCACGCGGTCGCGACCAAGAGCACTCGCGCTCGTGAGGAGCTGCGAGGCCAACCCATGCCCGCTCTCGCGAGCGCCTCGCGATTTCAAGGCACACGCTGGATGAGCGCGCTCGCGAGGAGCTGCGAGGCCAACCCTAGATTGCCTAAAAATGACTGCCCATCTTCAAACATCACTAACTTCTTACTTAGAACTCCAAAATTTGTAAATTTGGTATCAATAAAAATTTAAAAGGAAACTCTACAACTTCCATGAAGGATCCAAAAACCTATTTGGTCCCTAAGAGCATTAAAAACCACTGCAAAGAGACTACCTGTTAAAAACATCTTAAACAACATCAGAATTTCTAAACACCATAACTTTCCACTCTATGGGCCGAAAATCTCATACTTCATATCATCAGAAAGATAAA
>JANZXP010087225.1:0-24525 GCA_027576715.1 Erythroxylum flavicans
CCACCCTCGCGGGGCACGAATTCGGGTATCACTGTCGATATCGGGTTCGGGTCCGGCGGGAGTTGGGGTGTTACATAAGTGCTCCTCACGTGGCGCCTAGGCAAATTGAGACAAAACATATACCACGTATGAAATCTCCGGTCGAGTAATTGTGAGATAAATCAACCTACCACAAGTTAACAATAACCACTATCATCCTCAAGAAGTGGGCCTCGGCTAAACTCAACCGATGGTTTTGCTCTAAGGATGTCTCAGTTTGCTTACACCTAAGGAGGCTCATTTTTAACAAAATATCTGACGCATAATTGTGTTGGCATAAAAATAGTCCCTCCCGTGATCTCGCAACCTCAATACCCAAAAAATACTTCAAACTATCGAGGTCCATGAAGCTAAAACATCAATTAAGATATGTCTTAAAAGTAGAACAAGCTCCGAAATCACTACTCATCAAAATGATGTCATCCACATAAACGAGCAGTCCCAAAAAATAGCACCCCGACGATATGTAAATAAGGAATAATACGCTTTAGATTGAACAAATCCATACCTCTGTAGGGTATCACAAAGCTTAATGAATCAATTTCTAGAGGCTTGTTTGAGACCATATAAAGACTTCCAAAGCCTACAAACTTAAAATTGTTGTTCATGTCCATCTCATGAAGCTCCCATCCTAGTGCAACCGCAATGGAGAGAAATGCTTGGACTAAGACCAATTTCGTAATTGGTGTGAACGTCTCATGAAAGTCTAAGCCTTCAATATACGTGAACCCTTATACAACCAACCTTGCCTTATATTGTTCGACCGTACCATCTGAATTGTGTTTGACCTTGTATACCCTCTTGTAATCGATAGGCCTCTTTGTAGGTGGTAAAGCCTCAATCGTCCATATGCAGTTGGCCTCGAGTGCCTCAATCCCACGTGCCATGGCTTTACACCATTAGACATCCTTCACGGCCTCAGCATAATTGTGAGGTTCGATGGCCAAATTAATAGCTCCAAGAATGCTTGGTGACTACAAGAAAATTTGTCAAACCTTACAAAATCACTTAATGGATAAGGCGTACCTGAAATGCGATCATGAAGTGCCAGCTTGTGAGGGGAGTTCAAAATCATATCACAAAAATCACGGTGATGTTTGTGTCATATCTGAATAGTATGTGGCCCAGACCTACATCCAGATGGGCTCTTGATAACTCTAATGCTTCGCCCAGCTGGACTCTCGGTAGCTCCAACACCTTTCCCAGAAAGCAACCCAGCCTGATTCACAGGTGAGTTCAATACTGCATTTCCAAGGGCTAAAGTTTCTGAATAAGTAACGTATTCTCCATACTTAGATGACAAATGAGTTTGGTGACGTGGTCGTGAAGAACTCTCTTCAACTTGCTCTTCAATATTCATATAATTCATGTTTTTTGCCCTCGGAGAAATGCTCCCTTTCGTAAAAGAACTTGAACCCCCCTTTCTTCCATGCTTCTAGACTCCTCCTCATCTCCCTTAATCCCAATTTCCCTACTTTCCCAAAAATTAATGACGCCCTTAACATCGGGTGACACATTGGTAGTGGGAACACCAACTACCAATATCCGCAAAAGGGCATACATTCTCATGAAACGTTACATCTCTTGAATAAAAGAAAGTATATCTATTAAGATTGTAAAGTTTCCATGCTTTCTTCATATAGAGGTATCCAAAAAAAACACAACGGCGACTTCTAGATACAAACTTATCATACTCCTTAACAGCCCCGGCACTGGGCAGGGGCGAGCTGGCCTCTGCCCAGGGCCCACGTTTAATAATATAAAATATAGTTTATTAAAAAAAGAAATTTTTTTCTAATTTATTTTTAATTAAAGTTAGAGCCCACATCTTCTCTTTCGTCCTCGGCCTACAAAATCTCAGGACCAGCCTTGCTCCTTAAGATGCACGTAACACAAACAACCAAAAACATGTATATGATCATACAAAGGACGAGTACCAAAAAGAATTTGAAAGGGAGACTCGCCCTTCAAGAGTACCATGGGTGTCCGATTTATAAGATAAACTGTCGTGAGAACACACTCTCCCTAAAACTTTACGGGCAAGTGCACCTAAAAACGTAAGACCCGAGAGACCTCCAAAATATTTCTATGCTTACGCTCAACCCTCCCATTTTGTTATAGGGTGTTGTTGCAACTCGTTTCTTGTATAATACCCCTCTTAACATAAACTCCTTCATCAACCCCGAAGTGAACTCAACCCCATTGTCACTACATATTCTTTTAACTTTCTTATTAAATTGTGTTTCAAAAAGCACGCAGAAATCCATAAGAGTTACTCCTATCATCCACAAGAGTTAGAAAATAATGTTCACCACAACTAGAAGCAATTCGATATGCACCCCATAAATCACAGTGTACTAAGTCAAAACATTCAGCAGTAGTGTTGGAACTTAAAGGAAACATAAAGTGAGTCTGCTTTTCTCGAAAACAAGAGTCACATACGAAATTATTCGAAAAACTCAATCTACGAACTTCTGGAATGAAACATAGATGTTGACTCGATTGGTGCCCAAGGAGACGATGCCACTGAGATATCCACTTACTCCATCTTCAACGTGACGTGCTCCCATGGTGATTGCAAAAAGTAAACCCCCTAAGCTTACCAACTCCAATCGGCATCTTCAAGATACAGTTCTGTATCACGCAAAGTTGATCAGTAAAGGTAATTTGACATTAAACTCAATAATCATTTGACGTATTGAGAACAAGTTTCAAGTTAAGGAAGGAATGTATAACACATTAAATAACAGGACTTTCTCATTCAATATGACTCAACCTTTCTTGATCGCAATTGTTCTTGTCCATTAGGCAACAAAATTAGCATTGGCATCGCTTCGCCAACCTCTTCAATGAGCTTAAGTGTTCTTGTTATATGTGTTAAGATAGTTAGTTTACTAAATGAAGTGTTGTCGTTTTAGTTTGTACATAGTAGAGTGATTTAATTCAAATCTTGTACAGTAGCTTAGTTCGACTTTATATATAATGAAATCTAGCTTTTATCAACTGTACATCTGAAATAATAAAAAGCTAGTTTATTTACTTTCTCTCTTCCACTCTCTCTCGAACCTTCTGTTCATGGTATCAGAGCAAGTAATGATTCCAGTGATTGATCGTTACTGGAGGTCGATTGGAGCTAAATATAACACGAAGAAGTGTTTTAGAGGTCTACGGTAGCTATATTTTCTTCGAAGGTGAAGAAAGAAGCTTTGTCTTGACGAATCGAGAGGTTAGGGTTTCGCGATTTGGACTCGGTAACTACGACTGTGACTTCAGCCTGTATTTTTTTGTGATAATTGAGGGTGTCTCTGCGGAATCCCCTACTGGATCAACACTGAACCCCCAATTACGAGGTATGCATGAAGAAAATTAGGTGTATCTCCAAGGTTCGGATTATCTAGGTATGAGTTTAGTTACCGCAATACTGAATGGGAGCAATTTTTTGAGCTAGAGTAGATCTGTAATAATTGCCCTAGGAGCTAAGATGAAATTAGGGTTTATAGATGGAACCTTTCCAAAACCTAGTCTAGGCGCTATTGAATGCGATAGGTGGATTAGGACTGACTATATGGTTAGATCCTGGATCTTAAATTCGATATCAAAGGATATAGTTAAAGCCTTTATCTACACAAATTCTACCCAAAAATTATGGTCAGATTTGGTAGAAAGGTTTGGGGAGAGCAATGGGCCTTTATTGTATCACTTACAGAGGCAGATTAGTGTTGCATCTCAGGGTAATATGTCTATAGCAAAATATTTTACTGGTTTAAAGAAATTATGGGATGAGCTTTGGTGTCTCATTCCTGTCTTGCAGTGCACTTGTGGGGCGACAGCACAATGTATTTGTGGAGCACCTAAAGCTTTGGCTTACTTAACTTCAATGAATCAGTTAATGCAATTTATGGTGGGGTTGAATGAAAGCTTTGATCATGTTAGGAACTAGATACTAGTTATGGAACCACTACCTTCTATTAATAAGGCCTATTCTATGGTGTTGCGGGTAGAAAAACAAAGAGAAGTTCAGATGGTTTTTGGTGAAGGAATTGATCATAATGCACTGTTAGCAAATACTAGTGGTGGTAAGAGAGTTATAGATGGGGGAGGAAAACATTCCAAACAAAAGTGGGGGAATGGTGATAAGAGTGAATTATTTTGTAACTATTGTAAGAAAAATGGCCATTTAAAGGAGAATTGTTTTAAACTCACTGGTGTACCCGATTGGTACAAGGAGTTGCAAAGCAGACGAGAGAAAGGGACTGGGAAGTCTTATGCTGCTAATACAGTAAATGATACTAATTCCTTCACTGTAGATAGCAGTAAATCAGTTATGGACAGTTCTGTCAATACTACTAACCCTCCATTATCTGAATTGATTAAGTAGGAGTTGCTGAAGCTAGTTAAGAACACAGCCCCCACTGATCCTCTCATGGTGAACCTTGAACAGATCTCATATTTTGCAGGTACACTTCCTATATTAGCCCTTTCTAGTCTTGATGATATAGATTTAGATTCTTGGATATTAGATACAGGAGCTTCTAATCACATGTGTGTGGATGTTTCTTTGTTAACCAAGCATATTCTTCCTGCCAAATACATACCTGTTTATCTCCCTGATGGTACTCAGAATCGGGTCCATCTCATTGGTGATGTTGTGTTACCAAATGACATTGTCTTGACAGATACTTTGCATATTTCTACTTTCAAATTTAATCTGCTATCTGTGAACAAACTTGCCAATTCATCCTCTATTACCTTTACATTCTTTCCAAATCACTGCATTTTGTAGGACCTGAAGACTAATCGCATTTTTACAGTAGGAAAGGTTATAGGCAAGTTGTATATCCTTGACAAGGATTCTTTTAAAGCAGATACAGTAGCAAAATATTCATTGTGTAGTGTTGCAAGTGATGTTGATATTGTACAGTCTATGTCAACATACAAACTTTGGCATAAATGCTTAGGGCATGTTTCAGATACTGTACTTAGACATGTTATTCATGTTGATAATAAAAATGTTGTTGAGATTGATGTTTGTGATGTTTGCCCGTTTGCAAAGCAACATCGGTTGAAATTTCCTCATAATAACATTCATACTGTTTCCATTTTTCAGTTGATTCATGATGACATATAGGGACCCTATAGTAAGCATACTCTTTCTGGGGGGAAATTCTTTTTAACAGTAGTGGATGATTTTAGTAGGGCGACTTGGACTTATTTCATGACTCATAAGTGTCAAGTTCTCAGGTGTTTAGATAGTTTTTTTAAGATGGTTAGGACCCAATTTCAAAAATCTATTTAGATTGTTTGAATAGATAATGGGGCAAAATTTTTGAATGGAGCTTGCCAGAAATTGTTTACCGATTTGGGTATTTTACATCATAGGTCTTGTGTCTATACACCTCAACAGAATGGGATTGTGGAGAGGAAACACAAACATTTATTACAGATAGCTAGACTTCCCATGTTTCAGGCCTCCTTACCTAAACTTTTTTAGGGAGAGTCGATTCTTACTGCTACTTATCTCATCAATAGGCTTCCTACTCCACTACTCAAGTGGAAATCCCCTTATGAGATTTTATATGGTTTTCCTCCTAAGTATGATCATTTAAAATCTTTTGGTTATTTGTGTTTTGCTACAAATGTCAAGCCTCATAAAGATAAGTTTCATCCGAGAGCTTCCAAATGTGTTTTCTTGGGATATAGTGCAGGGCAAAAAGGGTACAAGTTATTTAATATAACTTCTGGTTCATTTATGGTTTCTAGAGATGTAGTTTTTCATGAAACTACTTATCCTTATAAGTCCTTATCTACTGGCCCCATGGATGTTCCACTTCCTTTAGTTTCTTCTGATCAATATTCAGATGTTTTGGATGATCGTTCTTCTGTTCCTACCTTCCCTCATTCCCACACTGATCATTCTTCCTCTGATCTTCCTTCTTCTTCTTCTTTGCCATGTCCCATTATTCTTACTCCTACTCTATGTAGGAGTACAAGATTCACAACTAAACCCACCTGGCTTAATGATTTTGTCTCTCATGCCTCTACAAAATAACTTCATCCTTCTGTTGTTAATTCCTCCAGTTATTTACCTACTACTTTCCCTTTTATTCCTACTCCTCATCTTTCATTTGCATACATGTCTTTTTTAGCTAATGTTTTTGTTATTGTGTAACCTCAATCTTATCATCAGGCTAAGGTTCATGATCATTGGATAAGGGCAATACAGCAGGATTTAGCTACATTGGAATCTAATAATACTTGGGTGTTGACTTCTTTACCAATTGGTAAGAAGGCCATTGGTTCCCGATGGGTTTTTAAGGTCAAGCTTAAGCCTGATGGGACTGTTGATCGATATAAGGCTAGGTTAGTGGCCAAGGGGTATCTTCAAGTTAAGGGTGTTAATTTTACTGACAGTTTTTCCCCTGTTGCAAAAACTGTTACTGTCCGTATATTATTAGCTGTCGCTGCTCACTTTTCCTAGCCTATACATCAATTAGATGTTAATAATGCCTTTCTGCATGGGCATAGTAATGCAGAAGTATATATGCTACCTCTGGATGGGTATACTTTAGCTGGTCCTAATTAGGTTTGCAAGCTCAATCGATCTTTGTATGGTTTGAAGCAAGCCTTAAGTCAGTGGAATTGTGAATTCACTAAGCGTTTGCTTTCTTATGGTTTTCTTCAATCTCCGCATGATCACTGTTTGTTTATTAAGTCTTCTGGTTTTCATTTTGTGGCTCTGCTTATCTATGTGGATGATATCTTGTTGACTAGGCCTTCTGTAGATGTTTTGGCTGATGTTAAACACTTTTTAGCTTTTGCATTTTCTGTTAAAGATCTTGGTCCTGCCAAGTATTTTTTGGGTTGGAGATTGCTAGGTCTTCCACTAGTTTATATGTTAATCAACGCAAATATGTGTTTGATCTGTTATCTGATGCGGGTTTGACTGGTGCTAAACCAGTTTTTACCCCATTGCCTAAGGGCTTAAAGTTCTCGGATACTTCTGGTTCTGTATTCGAGGATGTCGGGAAATACTGTGGGTTGGTTGGTCGATTGTCGCATTTGGGGTTTACTAGACCTGATCTTTCTTTTGCAGTTCAGCAATTGAGTCAGTTTGTGACTGCCGCATGTCAGGATCATTGGGCTGCTGCTGTGCATATGTTGAGATACTAAAAAGGCTACCCTTTTAAGGGTTTGTTTTTTCCTGCTTCCTCTATTTCTTCTGTGCCTATTAATTCATCTCCCTATTCTCTTGTTGCTTATTGTGATGCTGATTGGGGTTTATGTTTGACTACTCGTTGTTCTGTTTCAGGTTTTTATGTTTTTTTGGGCAATTCTTTGGTTTCCTGGAAGACTAAGAAACAGGCTACGGTTTCTAAATCCTCAGCTGAAGCTGAGTATCATAGTATGGCTTCAACAGTTTGTGAGTTACTGTGGATTTCCTATTTATTGAAAGATTTACAAATTTCTTTTTCTGTCCCATTCCTTTGTGGTGTGATAATCAGGCTACACTTCATATTACTGCCAATCTGGTGTTTCATGAATGTACCAAGCATCTTGATATTGATTGTCATGTTGTTCGTGATCAATTCAAGTTGGGTTTCATAGCTCCTACTCATGTTTCTTCTAAGCATCAGTTGGCTGACTTATTTACAAAGATTTTGGCTGTACCTCTTTTTATTTCCCTTTTGTCCAAGTTGGGTTTGGTTGATGTTCACCAACCTCCAACTTGAGTGGGGGATGTTAAGATATTTAGTTTACTAAATGAAGTGTTGTCGTTTTAGTTTGTACATAGTAGAGTGTTTTAATTAAAGTCTTATACAGTAGCTTAGTTCGGCTATATATATAATGAAATCTAGCTTTTATCAATTGTACACCAGAAATAATAAAAAGCTAGTTTATTTACTTTCTCTCTTCTACTCTCTCTCAAATCATCTGTTCAATATGGTTTAATGCAGCACTATTGAGAATCCACAAAATTCACTATGCATCTTACCAGAAAGTTGGTCATTATTTTTGCATTCCAAGAGTCAGTTTTCAGACCCTGACTGAGAGGATTGTTGGGCAGGGCCTAGATTCAGCTGAGTCGCATCAGCTCAAATTGGGTGGTTGAGCTCACATCCATGAGGTCCAGTCCACCAGTCGAGATACCCCACCACTTCAAAACAATTTGAAGCTATGTGCCCTAGTCGATTACAAAGGTAGCACTTCCTTTGGCCTTGATTACCCTTTGCTCCTTGTCATCTAGAATTGTTCGCACGATAAATTAATTTCTTTCCAATTTGAGTTGCCAAAGCCACCACCTCAACTCCATCATCTTGCTCTCGTGCCACTTGGGATTGAATTTCTTGTTTCATAACTAAAGCATAAGCTTTATTCACGGATGGGAGAGGATCCATGTTTAGAATTTGCAAACGTACAAATCCAAAAGATGAGTTTTCCAACCCAAACAAAATTGATGCAGTTTCTCCTCCTCCTCTCTCTCAAGTAAGTTCTTTTGAGGCATCGCACGTGCATCCTCTACATATACAACTTGGTACCTTTGTGTAATTTCCTGATTCATTCCATTTAACACAATAAGTGTTAAAAGTGTTAAACCGTACTCGGATTGTCTGATGGCACTAAGAAAAATGGAGAGGAAAAATCAATTTTCCTCTTCCCCCTTTTGGTTTCTGCCTCTCCGATCATTGTTACTGTACGTCATATGGGGGCGAGATGTTCAAAGAAGATAACACTTCACCGTCTAGCTCTGATACCATGAAAAAATATCGTTTGATAATTTTTGGAGAGAAAATTCTAATTCACACACAAAAAGTGTACAAGAGGCAAAGAATATATTACAAAGAAAAATAACCTATAAATAAACCCTACTCTATGGGTATTTAGCCCACGAACAATCTAAATAAGAGCAAAATAAATGTACACCAAAATATAATACAAATAAATACAGGTCTCAATAATCTCAACCTACTTTACCACTTTTAGTTAATTATGCATATTCATACAGGCCTCACTTGCGTTTACATTGTTTTTAGGAAAAAGCATTTGAGCAATTCAGCTGCAACTTGATATCTTACTCTTCTCCTAATATTTTCAGTGATGTTGAGCATCAATAGTTCTAAGAAACAAGTTATTTATCCAAAGAAGCTTGACTACAGACACCTCCTTCCACATGGACGTGGCTTTGGTGATTCTAAACCAAAACACCAACGTCGCATGCCAGAAACACATTCTGGACCCAATTGTGATCATCTATGAACTAAATCAGATTGATTAATGTAGGAGATATTATATTTGCATGAACTATGAAATGCGAATAAATTTGTCTTTGGTTGATTATAGTCTGTTATTAAATCTAATGTTGTTTGCTATCCCTGTTGAAGTATGATTCAAAATTGACTTGTTCTTTGACTCATAGATTTAGTTGCTCTGTTTGTCAATCATGTTCCTAATTTTTATCATATTTGGATTATGTTATTCATTATACGTACTATTTATTTGAGAAAATGTATGTTAGATGTGGGTCCTTGATTTTTTATTTTAGTGGAGTATTTTTAACTTGGTTAGTTGAATGAAAGTATGTATAAAGCATTTTTGATGATGAATAACATATAGAGCAATTTTTTAATCACTTCCCATCTTGAAGTTACTCGCCCCTCTTGAAATATAGGCTGAAATTTTCTGCAGTTGTTAGTTTCATTTCCTTTACTTCTTTTTATTACTTATGTAATACGGGTCTTCTAAATTCCACAACAAAAGTGGTATCAGAGCTGCATGTTCTCCCTGACAACAAATGGGAATTTTGTTTTCTTATCTCATCCCATGATTCCTATCTTCAAATGAGAGAATTATGAGTTTTGAAGCATCAAGATAAAGACCTTATTTAAGTCTCAGGATTTGTGGGGCTTAGTGGAGCAATGATATGATGACCCAGATGAAGAAGGGAGGTTGAAAGAGAATATAAGGAAGGACTCCAAGGCATTATTCTTCATTCAATAGGTCGTCCATAAGTCAGTATTTTCTCAAATTGCTACAGTAACCACATTAAAGGAGGTATAGTGAACTCTATAAAAGGAGTTTCAAGGGTCATCAAGGCTGATTGTTATCAAGCTTCAGAGTATACGACATGAATTTGAGACCTTATTTATGAATAATGGTGAATCTATCCAAGATTTTCTATCAAAAGTATCTACAATTATGAGTCAAATGAGGTCTTTTGGAGAGCAAATTAGTGATCAAATTACTGTTGCAAAAGTTTTGAGGGGTTTAACTCCAAAATTTGATCATGTTGTTGCTACTATTGAAGAGTCTAATTTTTTTTATTTTCCTTTGATGATCTAATGGGTTCTTTGCAAGCACTTGAGGCAAAAATGAACAAGTCTTATAATAAGGGTGAAGAAAAGGCTCTTCAGGTGAAGGGGGAGTTTTTAAGGTATCTAAAGAAAGGTGCTGGAAGATGTCAATGGGTCTATGTCAAGGACAATAAGCCACTTAAGGTATGGACACTTAAATGTCAAGGGGAAGTTGTTAAGTAATGAAAATATGTTACATGGCCTGCCTAAGGTTGAGTCACTTGAGTTATATGAGGGTTGCATATATGGAAAACAAAGTAAGGTTCTGTTTACAATAGGTAAGTCCTAGAGTTCATCTAAAACACTTGAATTGGTGCATGCTGACTTGTGTTGACCTAATCCTTTAGCGATAATCATTATTTTTTGCCTTTTATTGATGATTACAACCGCATAAGTTAGGTTCATTTTCATCAACGCAAGTTAGAAACTTTTAACAACTTCAAAAAATTTAAGCCCTATGTTGAGAAGCATGGTGGAACACTAATAAAGGTGTTTCAAACAGACAAAGGAGGTGAATTCTTATTTGACCAATTTTCTTTGTTTTATGAAGAAAATGGTATTTGCAAGGAGCTAAAGGCACTATACACAGCTGAGCAAAATAGTGTGGCGAAATGAAAGAACCGCACTATTATGGATATGGCACAAAGCATGGTGATAGCCAAAGGCCTTTTAAATGAATTTTGGGTAGAAGGAGTAGCTACAGCAGTCTATCTACTAAATCTATCACTAACAAGAACAGTTCCAAATCAGATTCCTTATGAAGCTTGGAATGGTTTTAAGCCTTGGGCTGTCATTTACGTGTTTTTGGTTGTGTTGCTTATTTTTTAGTTAATTATAAACTTTGAAACAAACTTGACCAAAAGTTAATAAAATGTATTTTCACAATCCAAAACATATAGGTTGTATAAACCTGTGAATGACAAAGTCATTATTAGCAAAAATGTGGTGTTTGATGAGAAGCAAGTTGGAACTGGACTAACAAAGAAGAGGCAGCAGAAACTAATATTCCAGTAGACTTTGAAGCTCCAACTAAAGTGAACAATAGGGCTTTAGCAATCATGATTAATTCTTCTGAGCAATCAACACCAGCAAACAACCCATATAAAGTGTCCAGTAGCTCATCGACACAGCTAATTTCAAAAAGTTCTTCAGTAGAAACACCTCCAAGGAAGTTCAGATCCTTAAGACAGATGTATGCAAGCACACGAGCCTTGTTTGTTACTGAACCAACTAGCTTTGATGAAGTATCTACAAAAGAAGAGTGGATTAAATTTATGAAGGAAAACTTTAATGCCACTAACAAAAATCAAACATGGAGAGTTGATGTATTTACCTGAATGAAAAAATGCTATTGAACTAAAGTGGATATTCAAAACAAAATATCATGTTGATGGGAGCATTGAAAGGCACAAGGCAAGGCTAGTTGCAAAGGGATATGCACAGACCTATGGCATAGACTATAAGGATACATTCTCTTTAGTTGTGAGGTTTGAAATTGTGAGAACATTCTTAACTTTTGTTGCTCACATGAAACTACCTGTGTATCAGTTTGGTATCAAGTTGTCCTTCTTAATTAAAGGAAGTTTATGTCACTCAAATTGAAGGATTTGTCATCAATGGCAAAGAAGACAAGTTTACAAGTTGAGGAAGGCTCTCTATGGGTTAAAGCAGGCACCAAAGGCATGGTAGAACAAGATAGATGCTCACTTTCCTTCAAATAGGTATGTGAAGAATGAGAATGAGCCTACTCTTTACTTGAAAAGGCAAGGTATTGACTTTCTTATGAGTTACCTTTATGTTGATATGATTTACATGGATTCATCTAGTGCTTTGATTAATGAATTTAAGGCTGGTATGATGAAGAAGTTTGAGAAGATAGACATAGGATTATTGCATTACTTTCTTAGTTTTGAAGTGTTACAAATGGAAGAAGGTGTTTTTATTTCTCAAATGAAGTATGCTTTAGATTTGCTTAAAAGATTTTAATATATTGAATTGTAAAGGAGCAATCACAACTATGAACTTTAATGAGAAGTTACAGGTTGAAGATGATACTAGTATAGCATATGTGAAGTTTTTTAGAAGTTTAGTGGGTGGATTGATCTACTTAACTCATACACGGCTTGACATTGCATTCTTAGTTGTTTTTGTTTCTCGATTTATGCATAATCCTTCAAAGCATCATCTTGGAGCAGCAAAGCGAATCTTACGATATATGTAGTGAATACTATTTTTCACTTGATAAGCTTCTCTGATAGTGATTGGGCTGGTTCTTTGGAGAATCGAAAAATCACTTCAGGAAGCATGTTTCATCTTGGGTCTTGGTCTATTACTTGGAGTTCTAAGAGGCAAGTAACCACAACATTGTCATCTTCTGAAGCTGAGTATGTGATTGACTTATTTTGTGACAGCCAATATTGTAATAACCACAAGTGGACAACGTAGCTGTAACTAATATCAATAAATACGAGTCGATTCCACAAAGACGATAAATACTAGTAATTAACCTTCCCCTATTATCTAGCCTAAGGATTGATTTTAGCTTTTTTTAATTAAAAGAAACTAAAGCTAAGCAAGTAAAAGAAAAATAAGTAACAAAATTGAGTAGAGATTTCAGGAAGCAATAGGAAATTATTGATATCGATTAATTAGTATCTAGGTTTTGAATCCCCCTAAATCCTTAAAAGATTGACCTTTTATCATGCAATTATTTTGATGATTTATTGAACCATAAAGACTCCTATAGTATGCTAGTAGTTGAGCTTGAGCCTACTAGTAGCTAATTCTAAGGTTTTTAAGTGAATTACTCAGGTTAAAATTTATAGGATCATGTTATTGTTTTTATGAATCCCTCTATTAGGTTTGACCCAAATCTGAAAGATTTATTTCATCCTATCTCTAAGGTTGCAATCAACTCCTTTCAATGACAGTAGATCTATTCAACCTATTATTTCTCAATCTCTACATATGAAATCAGATTATAAATAAAAACATATTCGAATTCAATATAACAATCAAACTAATTGTATTAATAAAAGAATAAAATCATATTAAAGTATTAATCTAAAATTCATCTAACTTAAATAATAACTGGACATTTAGTAATACCTAATCGAATACGAAATCAAACATACAAAAATAGAAATATGAATAAAAAATAATGGGTTCATAATTATAAACCTCCCTGATTGTCTTCTATAGAATGTTTTAGTAATGTAGATAAAATTAAACCTACTAAATAATATCTACAATGTGAACCTAGAATACAATGTTTTGATCTTATATTTCGATGGATATTTCGATGATTTCTTTGTGTTTTCTACTTCTTTAGACCAAAATTGCACTAGAGAATGAGTTCCACGTCTAAAATCACCTCCTCATGTCTCTTTACAACTTCTGCCTCTGAAAACATCTTTTTATATAGAATTCTAGGTTTTAGCTAATGCATAGTCTGTGCATCAGACTTTGCATCACCAAATTCTCTAAAAATCGTGATTTTGCACAACCTGGAAGAAGTGTATAAGTAGATACACGACCATGCATCTCTTCTACACGTCAAAGCTTCGGTTTTATGTCGTGTTTTCGTTCAAATTCTTCTCCCATTAAGTCCATAAAGGTAATTATCACCTATGAAAGCACTTAGGTGAATTAAGTACCAAATATACTATAAAATTATAAAATATCAAGCAAAATACATCAAACATGGGTGTAAAAATATAATCAAATATCCATCTATCAAACATCCCCACACTTAAGCTTTTGCTTGTCTTCAAGCAAACCATAATCAAAATTATAAATTTTACAACATCAATCTATCATCAATTGCATCCTATCCATTTATATTTTACGTCATCATATCCTATTGAATCAAATTAACATAAAATTAGAGTCAAGTTGTCCTAAAATTAACTTCCTAAGTAATATTAATAGTAATCACATCAGCAATCACATTGAAATAAAAAGCATAGATCTTTACACCCTCTCCAAGATTTCACTCAAGGCACTTAAGTGTTTAAAGTGAAAAATATTGAAACTCTCAATCAATGCATAGTAAAATTCTTACCATATGCTTACAATAAAATTACATCTTCGTCACTTATGTAAAAACTAGAAACAAAAATCAAAAGATCTTTGTAAGGTTGTAATGAGGCTTAAGTCAGGTGTGATTGGGTTAATAAAAAAGGTTAAATTGAAGAAAATTTACTGCACAATATATTTCAAGACTTGTTTACAAGTATATATAGTTCCTTTCATTGTAAATCCATTAGTACTATATATTTATTCATTTTTTCTTTTTATGCTTTTTTTTCACAATATTCCAATTAATACCACAATTCAACAAATATTGGACCTTTCATAAATTTCAAATCTCAATAAGTAAATAATCTTCAAGGTTCAAAACAATAAAAAGGTCTTCAAAGAAAAATAGGATAACAGGTTTATAATTTAGGTTTAATCAATAAAAAAACTAAGACTCAACTTGGTTATTCCTAAAGGTAAATTTTTTTTGGCATGGTAATTTTCAAACAAATAGGCTAAAGCAAGTTGGTAAATCTAAATGTCTTCATCATGTTAATGCTTCTAATTTTCACAAATATGGTCTCAGCATGCATAATAAAAGCAAGTTCTAGAATTATCCTACTATATACGATATCACACGTGAAAGAATAACAAGAGCTTTAAAAATTTTGAAGATGTGTTCTTTAGGCTCAAAAGATCACAAAAAAATTGAGTCTATACGTGTGAAAATAAAATGCAATTTCATTCAATTTGAATATTTCAATGATTACGAAAAATATAACTTAGAAGCTAATCTCGTTATAACCATCATTCTTTTACATAACAATTCAAATCAATATTTAACAATAAAGTAGAGTACTAATGGACAAATTCAACCAATTCAAGATATTAGTTAATAAGATTTATAATAAGGATTATAAAAGCTTAAAGAAGTCGTTAGAATTCGTTAAACTCATCCCTATACTTAAAGTTTTTCATTGTCCCCAATGTATTCAATACAAGCATATATGAAAGTGAGAGGGTATTTTCTTGATTATTACAATTTCTAGTTTGGATCCATCTAATATGAGACTAACATCCTTGCAAAATATAAAAGAAAAGGATAAAAAGAAACAAAAGAAGTAAAATAACAGAAAATAAAATCATATACTAACATGAAAGAAAAAATAAAATAATATTGAAATTGAAATAAAATTAAAACTAACTATTGGGTTGCCTCTCATGCAGCGCTTCTTTAACGTCTTTAGGTCGACGTAACATGTATATTGATGTCATCCTGGATCAATAATCAAGGGCTTGCTTCCACCCTTTGCGCCATAAAGTGGTTTCATAGCCTGTAAACATGCCACATATTGTAAGACGATCAAAAGGACATAATGTATTAAGTTAGTAAAACCAATTAACTAAAGTATTGCCCTTTTCAATAATAAACTGTTAATAAAATGAGGGATATTGAAACGTCCTAAATCATCGGCTAATTGAAACAGTTGGTCTTTGAGGAAGTGGGAACCTTCTGTACTTAAGGTCACTACCAACACCTCGTTATTAGTTTTCTTACTTGGTTCCTCTGCTAGTTCTTCCTTAACCATCTTTGTCCACTCTTATTCTTTTTCCTGGACAGAGGTTTATGACTCATCTTCTTTAATTACCTTCTACCTCTCCTCTACTTTTCCTTCTTGGATGGAGACTTTTTCTTCTTCCAAAAGCTCTTCTTGGAATGTCACTCCATTCATGAAGCCAACCTTGCCTTTTCTTCACTCTTGAATTCGTGTTGGTTAGCTTTCATTTCAGTAAGGATTTCTATTAATTTATCTCTAAGATATGCTTCCTCTTCTTCTTCTACTAGGAGTTCTTTTTAGAATGTCCCTTCATTCATGAAACTAACCCTTGTATTTTCTTCACTCTCGAATTTGTGTCGGTCAGCTTTCATTTCGGTAAGGATTTTTATTAATTTATCTCTGAGACTTTCTTTTCTTAGAAGCTCGTTGTGACTCTTAAGAGTGATTGCCCTTCCATGTTCTTCGGTGTCTGATTCAGTAGGACTAGGCACACTCCCTTAGATCTCCTCAGATAATATGTCTACCAGTTGGTCCATTTGATTCACCAAATTTTGTAGCTGAGCCTCTACTTTGTGATGCTTCATGATTGATTCTTGAATAAAATCAGCCATCTTATCTTCAAAAATTGGCTCGTTAATTGGAGGTGTTTGATATTGTAAGTATTCATCTGGAGCGTAATTGCTCTATACATAGGCACAAAAATTGCTCCATTTGAGTGCAGTCACCCTAGGGTAATTTGAATCACTCTTCTTTCAGCTCAACTTTTGTTACTATGCTTTCTATTCTGTGACTACTGATCTTATGAAAGGGAATACAGTCCTAGGCTCTGCTCACTCCTCTACACTCTGACCCTTTGCTTCTTTGCTTGATGTTCCCTCACAGACCTATTATGTAACCTAATTCGGTAGTAATATTCCATTTCAGTTGGAAAATGCACAAATCCACTATCACCCCTTAAAAAACCAAACTCTGCCTTACTAACAATTGCCAGAGTATGATTAACCTCAGTGGCCACATGAAAAAGAAATTATGGAAGATAAGTACTGCTTAATTTTGAAGACCAGACTCATAGACCTTTTTAATATCCCTTTTTCATTTGATTATGCTATAGATTACTCATTTAAGGTTTAGCTCACCTTTACAAGCGATAGGTGTTTCGTTGGTCATTGTACAATGTTTTTATAACTTGAAATTGGATATTTCAAGATTTAAGGTTTCAATAAACTAGTGGCTGCTACACTCCTACTATATGAGCCAACCAGTCAGTCTTTCGATCCTATACTAGTTTTCGTGGAGCTAAAAAAGATGACCCTCTCTACTCTCTATTAAGCAATTGTTAGGTATGGTATTAATTGTAACTCATGCTAAGCCTTGGTAGGGTGATGATAGTAGTGATAACTCCCACCAATGTCATGACATGGTCTAAACATCAATTGCGCTTTCGAAAATATGCGAAAATACAGCCCGTCTCTCCAATATGGAGATGATATAGATCGTAAAGGCATATTCTGACTCCCACAAAAGTCTTGTCTGCTTCATCCTTCCATTACAAGCTATGGCTATGACAATGAATCGTACTTCCTATAACAAACCACAAACTCAAGATCAATTAGAAAATTCAAAACATAATTAAATTAATAAGCCACAAAATGAATAAGATAAAATAAAATAAAATAAAATAAAAACAAAGATAAAACAAAATAAAATGAAAATGACTAGAGTAACAACCTTCAAGCATTCCTAATATCAAATTCCCCAATAACGGCGTCAAAACTTGATTATCTTATTTTATGATAGTCAATATTGTAATAACTACAAGTACATGATATAATTATAGCTAGTAACGGTAAGTACGGGTCAGTCCCACAAAGATGTAGAATACTATTGATTATCCTTTCCCTATTATTTGGCCTAAGGATTGATTTTAGATTTTTTTAATTAAAAGAACTAAAACTATACAAGCAAAAGAAAAGAAGGAATGAAATTGAATAGTGAATTTAAGAAGCACTGAGAAATTATCGATATCGAGTAATTAGTATCTAGGTTTCGAATCCCCTTAAACCATCAACAGATTAACCTTTTATCATGCAATTGTTTTGATAAGTTATTAGACTATAGAGACTCATATGATATGCTAGTAGCTGACCTTGAATCTACTAATAACTAATTATAAGGTTTCTGACCAGATTACTCAAGTTAAATTTTATGGGATTACGTTACCATTTTATGAATCCCTCTATTAGATTTGACTATAATCTGGAAGATTTATGTAATCCTATCTCTAAGGTTACAATCAACTCCTTCTAATTACGGTAGGTCCATTCAACCTAGGATTTCTCAATCTCTATGTATGAAATCAGATTATAAATAAAACACGTAATCATATCCAATATAATAATTAAACCAATTACATGAATAAAACATCAAATCATATCAAAGTATTCACATAAGTTTCATATAACTTAATTACAAATTGGACGTTTAGTTACATATGATCGAATATGAAATCAAACATACATAAACATAAATACAAATAGAAAATAATGGGTTCATAATTCTAAATCTTCATGATTGTCTTTTATCGAATGTTCAATGGATATTTCAATGATTTCTTCTTGTTTTCCACTTCTTTAGACCAAAATCACACTTAGAGAACGAGTTCCACGTTTGGAATAACCTCCCAACGTCTCTTTATGACTGTTGGCTCTGAAAACATCTTTTTATATAGAATTCTAGGGTTTGGGTTGATGCATGGTCTTGATGCATGGTCTTATGCACAGTCGTGCATCAGACCATGCATCACCAAATTCTCTGAAAATTGCAATTCTACACAGCCTGGAAGAAGTGCACGAATACTGTGCATCTCTTCTGCTCATCGAATATTTGTTTTATGTCATGTTTACGTCTAAATTCTTCTCCTTTAATGTAACACCCCATTCCTAATTGACATATGCACGTGTGTCCATCGAATACACGTGTACATGCCTGTCAAAAATGACATGTTAACTATCTCAGTTTCACTGTACATAACATGGCATCATACACTAAACCATTAATTACACATTTTCTAAACGCAAAACCAGTCACAACTCCTTTATATAGTACAATATCAACCATGTTTATACAAGATTGCCCTATGAACATAAACAACTCAGTACAAACCGAATACTATAAACTCAAAAGAAACAACTATGTCCTCAAACCCAGCTGACCGACCTTTGATTCAAATCTGACTGTAACAGTTATACAAAATATGCTTCTATAGAGTCTTAGAAGCTAGGTCGTCTCACTCTCGAACCTGAAAAGCAACGGTGTAATTTTGATGAGCTTTGCGAACTCAGCAGAGTAACCATCCTCGATGGTTCACTCGTGTTATAAAACAAGATCAATTATAATATGTAATCGTACAGTTTAAATCCACTTGACAAGTATCAAATACTATCACAAATAAATCATTTCTTAGTTAAACAGTTCAATCATATACGACATTCATACAGTTTTGCAAATCATTCAATGAATTCAAATTATATATGGATGCGATACGTATGAGACTCACATTCATTTTTATATTGTTGTGACTGTATGTTTTTTCAGTATCCTGAATTATCGGGCTCAGGCAATCAGTCTGTGCCTCATTAATCACAGTGAGCCATAGGCTCAAACCACATATGTGGGAGCTTAAAGCTCTTATCAGTAACAGTATCAATAGCAATACCCGTCATAACTCCTTTATATTACATGCATCGGAATGAAATGCATGCCTCAATTTAGTCATTAAATTCAATCACTTTCATTTGCATGTAATATAGCAGTATATTAGTCCCAGTATCAATTACAGTAACAATCACAATAGTAGTGGTCATCGGACTAAGTCTGGTATTTAACTTTTCAGGTGAAAATCATAAAATCAATTAGGCAGACGCATTGACATTCAATCAGCACTTCCAATATCATTCTCATGCATTAAAACTCCTCGGACAAATATTGTTTGGAATCCAGTACACAATCAACACAATTCAGTACAGTTCAATAAGATAGCAATACAATTCAATAATGTACAAAACAATAAGGTGAGACCATCTTAGGTTACTCACAGTATGGTCCAAATAGCTATTGCCTTGAAGTACCGGCAACGTCTGGATGCTGTCGTTCAATGCGTTCCTCTATACAGACAATACATTCACATATCACAATATTGCACAATTATGTATTCATTTATGCACATTCATGTATATTGAATATGTACAATGCATGTTCATGACAATTCCGGGTTTCTTATCATCAATCTAGTCATAATAATCATTCAGATATCCACATTTGATTTATTAACTAATATTTGTTTAAAGGTACACTTTTGGGTCCATTTTGCACAATTAATTTCATCAGGAAAAGGAAGGAATTTGGTAACACTTCCTTCTAACAAATTATTCTACTATATCTTAAGTCTCTAGTATACCAAGATAATTCAATTTGGTTGATTATTCTATGAGTTATGCTCGAATTACCACATACTATGCACTTTTGAAATTTTGGCTAATGTATGATTATGCATTTAAGTTGTACAACATATCTCTCAATTCCCATCTCCAAAAATTACAAACTTTATACCAATTGAAAGCTAAGAGAATAAATTACAACTTTTGTGAAGACACATTTGTCAAATTAGGCCTCTATCAATATAGTTTATTCAATCACAACAGGACATAATTTCTATCTCGGGTAGTACTACATGTTCAGATAAGACTCAATTTCAAGCTAGATTTTGAAATGGTTAGAGATAGAATTAAAAGTATAATTCTTCAGAAAGCTATAGCCATATGTCTCTATTTTAAGCTGAATGAAGAATCAACTCATTTTGGAATCTACAGATCAAAATAAGACCCAAATACCGAAGTATGTTCAGTGAAAACACTTCATTTATCATAATCTAGTACACTTCATCATTTTCATCCTAAATTCATCTATCAATCTTTCCATAATGAATTCATATAGCTATAACCTTTTATGGAGAGGAAGAGAAATGTCTTATGAGTTTGTTGGTTCAAAGAGTAAGTCATTTGGAGGTCGTAAGAAGAAGTTATTGCCAAAAGAATGAAGGATGTTCAAAACTGTCAAACAACATTATACGTTCATTGTGTAACAATCGTGCTTGTGCACGATCATGCACTTTCCAATTGACCTTTCTAAGTCACGATCATGCTTGAGAATGATCATGCAACCCCCTTAAGACCCTTAAGAGTCATGATCGTGCTTGTACATGATCATACACACCCTTTTATTCCAACTTCTTCTAGCTCTTCCCCAAAACAAACTTTTGGGACAATTTTACAGTCTTTTTGACAATGAAAATGAAGGATTTAGGCCAAACATTCTTGTAAACAATTGTTCTTTTACGATTAAGTTTCTAATGACTCCAATTTTATGCAATTTGGTTTAGTATTTTGAAAATTATCTCCAAAATACTCAGACTGTTCACAAACAGTGACAGAATCTAGAAACGTAGCTTCAAGATAACTTTTGACACATTTTGTGAAAGAATTCAAATTTGACTCCAGCATTAAAGTTGTAGAAATAAGTTTCTAGTTTAATTTGAATTTAAAATCATGCAATTTGGATACCTACGGGGCAAGATATGGCTAAAATATCGATACCTGTCTTGTAGAACTCTTCCTAAACAATTTCCAGCATTTATCTAACCTCAATTCCTTCCTAATTCAGTACACAATTAATCCATTTCAAACATAAAACAACACATGTTATAATAGGATACCAAGTTTATAATTCCCTTACCTCACTAAACGTCAAGTCCAGCTCTAAAGAACTAACTATTACAGCCCCTTCCAAGCAACTAAGACACTTCCAACATCAAGATAGATGTGGTGTGAGTCTAACACCCAAAATACAACAGCCAAGAAAATAGCATGAGATAGCTTCTTCATGCCGCATATAGCAACGACTTTTAATGTGATAGTATAACAAAATCAACATAAAATTCAAAGCAACAAAGAGGGATCATTTAGGTGGAGAGAAAAGAGCCAAACAAAGATTGCAGAAGTTTCTATGTAAAGGCTTGACACCTAAGCTACTAGGTGTCTTCACTAAACTTTAACACATGTCTCCAATGCAAGAAGCCCATTTTCCCTCTATGCAAGCTGCCAAATGTCACACATTGAATGATGCCAAATGTCAATAATTCATTAGTCCACATGTCACACTATCATTGGTCCATATTTTAATATTTTTTTCCTAGTCCAAAATACCCCAAATTTTCAAAAATTTCCTAAAATTCACCAAAAATTCAAAAATAATACTAATATTTCCAAATAAATTTTAATGCAAATAATTCACAATCAACATTTTAATTGCATCTTTAAGAATTAATAATACCTGGAAAATGTCGATGAATGCATGTACAAATAATTGTAACGTGCAAGATCAATAATATCTTGTATGTGTATGCCTCATTATATATAAACATGAGTTATGATTCCTAATTTCTCGTTAATCTTTAATAATCACCATTTTAACCCTAATTTAAGTGACAAGATGTTACAAAATCTTTCACCTACCTATTCCTTTGAAAGTGAAAGTTTCTGCTTTAAACTAGCTAACAAGAATAGCTCGAGGTACTCCATTTTTTCTGCAAGAGAAGAAAAGCACTCTTAACTAGATGATTCTAAGATCCTCTTTCTCACCTAATATCCCTAACGATGTAATAAATAATAAAAGGGGTACTGACATAGATAGGAAATCCCCAGTATAGTCAGAAATAGGCTAACTTGCCTTAAGACTCTAACTAGTTTGCAGGGGATGGAAATAGGATTGGATAGCCTTCTTTGGTTTCCTAAAGGACAAATTGAAAATTTTGTTTCCAGGTAAGCCTCAGGAACTTGGTTGAACAGTACATTTTGTCAAGGAATTAAGCTCTATAGTAGTCAAAATCTTAGTGTTTAGGACTTTTTCTTTTTTGTTGGGAACTATAATTTTAGAGATATATAGCATAGGAGCAAGTGCACTTTTGTGTTGATTGATATTTATTAAGCTATTTAAGTTGTGAAGGTTACTTTTTCAGCATTAAATATCATTCATGGTATAAGCTTTTTTTAGTTGATTCAAAAGCATTCGTCATTATTTTTTCTTTGCCAAGTGGCTTTTAAATGTCCTTGTATCGTATAAGGGCTAAGAGAAGATGAGAAGGATTGTCACTAATACCAGTTAGCACTATAGACAAATTCCTAACCTTAAAAGGAGGCTTGCCTTTTGAGTTAAGTTAGATGCTAGCCTATTTAGGCCTTAGCATAAGCTTACTAAGATTAGCGAATTTCAAAGAATTGGTACACTGGCTGACTTTCATGAAAAGCGCACTCGAATGAAATTATTTATATAATTATTCCATAAGGTGAAAGTTTGTGGGTTGAGTCATTTGAATCGAATCTAGTTAGTTTAAAGACTTTCTTAGCTGCTACGATAGTAATATCAGTTACGCTTTCATCATAGAGGGAGTGGAAATTAGCTCCGTTTTTAGGTTCTTATCTATAGAAGTGTGCTTTCATTTCTATTGTCAGGCCAATATTAGGTTTTAGGTTATGGCTGGCCACCTTTATAGCTGTTGTACAGTTGCAATCCCCGCATCCCTCTTCGACCTCATTGAATAACATGGCTCTTTTGTTCATGGAGTAAAAAAAAAGAAGTCAGGATAAACTTTGACTCGTATAGCCCACTGGTCTAAGGCAAGAAGCACACTATTTTACACCCAACGGAAAGAAGTTAGCTAGCTAGTGCTCTTCGGCCACGCAAGGTAGCCCGCTATTGGACACTTCTCTCATGTAGACTTATTTTTCCCTATAGGTGTAGTAAAGTAAGTAGTTGGACTAAACTACGGTTGTCGTAACCAAAATTTTCTTTTTTACTCCTTATATTTTTTTCTTATTTAATCCAAAATGAAGTGGGGAACAAAGTTTTACTTTTAATTTTAGTTAAAGGCAAACAACCAGCATTGTAAGCAAATAGAGAGCCTTTGCTTGTTTGAGTCATTATGAGCCAAAAAGTGTACTTTCAATTTGAGTCGTAAAGGGCCGTTTTCTATAATTTTTTTATTCTACTCTATTTTTTATCTATTTTATATTTAATAATAGATATAAAAATATATTTATTATTAAACAATAAGATAAACATTTTCTCTAATTATTCATTCCTGATCTTATCAAACCAGATATTGTATAATGAAGTCACAGGGCGCACATATTTGAGCAAAAGCTGGGAAAAGGAAGAAGCAGATAAAGCAATGGCCTCCCCTTTCTTTCTCTTTTCATCCGCTCCTTCCATAGTGAAGGAATTGTATGTAGAGATCCCTAGGGGCTTATAGTTTAATTGGTTGAAAGGTACCGCTCATAATGGTGATAATGTAAGTTCAAGCCAATATTTGAAGTCGTCACCTCCCGTCACAAATACCTTTGTCACTACTGAAATAGTGATTAATTTAAGAAATGGTCACAATTATGCAACACATTTGTGACACAAACACTGTAACTAAAATTTGTGACATTCGTGACAAAACT
>JANZXP010087246.1:0-24522 GCA_027576715.1 Erythroxylum flavicans
GATCGAGCTTGCGTGTTATCTGCAAGGTTTCTTGCGATAGTTACCAGCGAAGGTAGCAACACCATTTGTCATCGTAACCCGCTAGGAAATTCGCTGAAGCAGTCGGTAGCTAACCACATTCACCATCTGCGACTCAAAACCTAATTACGTGTTATTTGGATATTCTTTAAATACATACAGATTAGGTTGTGATGATGAGAGGTGAATTTACAGAGAAATTTATGAAACTTCATTTCATTTCATACAGCCTATATATGTTTCTGTATAAATGAAGTGGATACCATGTAAATAAGCGATCAAGAAAAGCTTCCACTACTCGTTAAAAGTCTTTTAGCTTCCTATCAAAATATCATTATGGATTCAGAACAGCAACAAAGAAGGCAAGGAAATGGTGCTAATGAGGTACCAAGGCAGATCCCAAACAGAGGTGGAGTTTTGAAGAGTAGCATAAAGAAGGTGGTTAATTCGGTTGTTGGGAAAAACTCTAAAACCTCTTCAACCGTTCACCCTTCTTAATTAACCTCTATATACCTATCGCCTGGGCTCTTGTTTCTATTGTTATTTCATTTTCCGGAAAATTTGTATTATTAATGTATGATATAGAATGATTAGGCTTTGGGGTTCATCCTTATCAAAGTTTATTCTTTAATAAATGTCCCGTGCTTTTCATTTTTTCCATCACAGTTTTGTACTTATATTATTCAATTAGTCTTCAAAATTCTATTGGAATAACATTTTTTGTAATTGTTTCTATCATATGTCACAAACTTATATAGCTTATGTTTTAAGAAATCTCAAGAAATATGGTCATTTGAATGTAAATTTATCACCTAAAAAAGAGAATACAAATATCTTATTGTAATTAATCTATAATATTAGTTTTTTATTTCAATAACTTCAAAATCCATTTGCTTCTTTGCTCGTATAAAATATTTTAAAAGTTGATTTAACATATGTGTTATGTGATGGTGATTTGAAAAATGTAAGGAGTTATATGCTTATATATTAGTTATAGTTTCTCTCTTGGAATTATAATATCCCAAATTATTTTAAACGTAATTTAAAACAATAAAAGTTTCTTTTATATTAAATAAAAATGCAAGAGAGATCTAAATATTTATCTTATGATTTGTTTATATTTCAAAAAAATGAAGAATACTATGAATAAAATTCTTAACTCAACTTTTTCCTCAAAAATAAAGAAAATGCATTAGCGGAAAGAAATTGGGATCACTAAAAGAAAAATGTTGTTTATCGACGGAAAAACCTAAGAATTCAGTCAGCAAGACAGGTTATCAACGGAATTTACCGATAGACAAAGGCGTCATTGAAATAGCCGTAGGTAATAAATTTCGATGAATTACAGAATATCCGTTAGTAAATTTACCGACGGAACATTTATGTAACTGACAGTAAATAAACCGACGGTTGTTTGTGCGATCAACTGTCAGTACATTTTCGAAGGTCAATACTTTTCTGTCGATAGATTTACATATGGTATTGTTTATTCCGACGGTACGTTTATTACAACATTATAGACGGTTATGTTTGTTCGTCGGTGAGTATACTGATGGTTATTCACACAAGTGTCATTATTGCCGACGGTTTTGTTGTTTTTCGTCGATAAATAGACTTGATTTTACCGACGCATTTTTGTTATTCCGTCGGTAAATTAACCAGAATTTTTTTTATAAAAAATATACTGTCATTAAATTTTATTTGATGATCTTATGATTGATGCATAATTTAAATAGTTATGAATTATCTATGCATAATAATTTGATTTGTTTATACATTTAATTGGTTTAAATAGAAAGTTGATTGATAATATAAAGTTAAAATTATCTTAATATATAATAAAACACTGCATTGTACATAATAAGTATTTGTAATTCAAATGAAATGCCTTCAAGTACACTATTGATTTGGTGAGTATGGATGGTCTGATTGCTGCGATGAGATGCTACCCCTCCCCTTCAACTCATCCATCTCATTACGGAGCTGAGCTATGTACTCCATCGACTGTTGTAAACTGAGTTGCCAATGTCTGCACTATGCCCCGAAGCTCTTGGACTTTTTTGGTTATGGACCGCATATTAGATGCTACTGTATTAGATGTAGAAGATTGCGAATAACATGTGTTTACAAATGAACCTAAACCGAATATCCTTTTATGACGGTCCCTACCACCCACTACATGAAGATATGTTTTAGTCTCATCAACATCTTCAGACTGCTGAGACTGTCGTTGAATGCTTTCTTGTATTTGGTCCTATCAAAAGGTAATGTTTATATTAATGAGTGATAATTGTAAGGCATTAGTATTAAACTATATATTTTACATACATTTAGTTCTCTACATCGGGTGTTGACAAATGTCACACTGTCATGCTTCTTAGTGTGAGTGTGCAAAAAAAGCTGATGGGTGTTGGCCTCATACCCATAGACTTTTCCTGCGTAGGAATAAAATGTTATAAGTGAACTAGAATTTATAAAAATTTATACAGAGTTCTTCTATTTTATGATATTTACCCTCTATTGAACAAAGAAAATAACTCAACAACACAACCATATATAGCATCAGACATTTTTAACATAATCATTCTCCATAATACACATATTTTCATTTTAAAATTCACACATAAAATCAAATTGAAATACATCAAAATAAAAAAATCAGAATATAAATGTAAAGTATAAATACTTACAAGTCTCTTTGCATGCTCGTGGTGAGTAATAAATCTTCCTGTAAGTACAGGAAGACTCTCTCCCCCTGGTCTTCCATGATTGTGGGTAGAAGTACGCTCTGAAATAGACATTGCCTCAGATGATGTCCAATACCATTACCATTGACTCCATATTTGTTCATAAATATAAAGCGGTTGCGCACCAGCCTTGTGTATCGCACCAACAAAGTCCCAATAATGTGTACGTGCTAGTCTCAACCATACTTTATAAATGACTATATCAAATTCAGAGTCCCTAAAAAATTCATTCTGAAACAAAAGGAAAAACATTTGATAAATACTTATAATGTAATAATGTTTATCTAATTAATGTAAAAATTTAATTAAAAACAAATTTTTTGGTACCTTAAATTTCTGATAGTAAAATTCCTCTATGGCCTGAGAGATATTCTTCCATATATAACTCTCAAGATATCTTCTCCTTGAATTTGGATGTCATGTTTCGCGAGCACGGTCCAAACATAATCAACCTAATATAAAAAAAAATAATTTTATTCCATTTTTAAAATTTAAACTTATAACCTAATTATAAACATATAGTATTTCATGTATTTTCACTTACAAATGATTGACAATTGTAATGTAAGTTCTTCCTTCGGGTCCCTCAGCTCCAGGCTAGCGACTGCCTCCTTCATCCGTATTGTTTATCTCTCATATCTCTATCTGTGTAGGTGTAGGGGTTGATGAAAGGGTGGTGGATGGTGTAGCAGCAGGTACGGAAGGTGATGCCTCATTTGCAAGTGTAGTAGCTGGAGGGGGAGGAGGTGATTCAGTTCTAGTTGTAGAACGTGATGCTTCAGTGGACAGTAAGTACCTCCGAAACATTTTCTAAACCTTGGTCGCATTATATCATGTTTTCTCTTTGGTGGCATGTTTCAACTTGAAATTAATATTTAGTTGAATTTTCTAGAAATATAACAATTTGAATTCAATATTTAATACAATATATTGAAAAGGAAACAATTTATTTGTTAAATATAATATTCAATTACAAAGATAAATTAACTGATATCATCATTTAATTATAAATCAAAACCAACTTCTTTTTCTAAAGAATTAGAATAAAACTCTAGCTCCTCTTCAAATCTCTGGCCCTCCTCATCCTCTCCAGATCAAATTGAACTAAATCCCTTCATGTTTGATGTTAATTTAGGTGATGATTGTATTTTTTTCCTTTTTAATTCTTCTAATATCAATGTCTATAACATTGCATGTGTTATTGGCTAGGGTATGAGGTTCTTCAACCTCTAGGTTTCTGATATACATGCTATTATTGTTTGCATATGGATCCAACCTATCTATCTTAATTAGAATAAATAAGTAGAACAAAATAAAAAACGTAGCAATTGAAATATTAAATTGTTTTCTTGACTCAAGTTAAATATCACAGAGATATGTCTAAGTTTGTTAATTACATCAGAATTAGTTAATTACAAGTAGAATTAATTCTAACATATCTTCATATAAGTTTGCTAATCTAACATATGATAAAGCAAGTTTAAGGTTTAATTTTTTCATTTTACTCTCATAATTACTTTCTGGACTCGAAAGCAATAAACAAACCCTCTCATATTAGTTGTTTATGTCGACTATAATTGACCAAATCATCAATAATTGATTTGCATAAGAATATGAAATATATTTCATAATCTAAATAAAAATAAATCAACACTATTAATACATGCATCCTAAAATCCATGAACCTTTTAGTTATACATCATCAATATTTAAACCTTTCAAAAATGTTGAAAAGTATAGAAATAAAAACTTCTAACAATCAACCACAATAGATTCAAGAAGAATAAGATAAGCAAAGCCCAAATCATCAATAATTGACCAAATGAAATATATTTGACCAAATGCCTCTAAGCCTGCAGTAGAATAGATTTATTTTTGACATTTCATGGAGCTACTTGCAATACCTTCTTTACACCATTAGGATTTCAGAACCTAAATGAAAATACATCATCACTATTAATGCATACATCCTAAAATCAATGAATCTTCTAATTATACACCATCACTATTTAAACCTTCAAAGAATGTTGAAAAGTACAAAAACAAAAACTTCCAACAATCAACCACAATACATTTAAGAAGAATAAGATAAGAAAAACCAAAATCATACACTGCTTACAATAAACCAAGCCCACATTAATAACATCATGAAATAAAGAAAAATTTCAAGAACCTAACAATAAGGTGCTGACAAGAACCACAATAATAACTAGTACAAAAATTCTTAAAAAAAAATACAAACTCTTAAATGAAACCTAGAAAGAATTAATTGTCTAAACAATCTCATATTCATAAAAATGCATCTTTGAACAAATTCAAGCATATCATAAAAACAAGGGGATTAAATCCCAGAATTATTGAGAATCTTCCAATAACGCAAGGAAAAAACTTAGATATATCAAAAGTAGACAAAGTTCAAGATTTAAAATGCAAATAACTATTCTAAATGCTTGTGCATATGGAATATAAAGTCGTTGTATTAGAACTATTAATAAAATATTTAAATTTTGTCACTTAACACCACTTAGATGTAAAAGTTATTTCACATCTTCTTCAAATGCTTCCATTATAAGTTATTTGCATTAACAACATCATATTATATGTTGAATATATATATATATATATAAATAAACATATTAACCTACCATAATCTATGATCAAAGTGCTTAATCTATATGCCAAAATTTTAAGGCATTTTGTAGGAAAATCCCATAGTCTTTATTTTTTACACTTAGTGAAGTTAATCAATATATAATTCAAACTCTAAAAGTGAACTTAACAAAAATGTGTATTCAAACTAAGGTTTACAAATTGTATTCTTACTTGTTCTTTTGCCTTAGAAATTCTTTTATATAAGAGATCATAAATGAGAACTAAAAAGCTATAATATTGCCTTACAAACTAAGTGACATCATTACCTACCACAAAATATGTGCTTATAGCCACAAATAAATTTTTTTTTCACGTTGTAAGAAAATTAGATGGGTTCTTATATCTTATCATAAAGATTTCAAACAACAAATTGTAACGAAAGAAAACGTAGCCAAAAGTGATATTTTTTATAATGACAATCAAGATTAACATTCTTATTGCTTATAATAGTCCAAATTGGAGAATATTATAAAAGCTAAAATCACTATTGAAACTATCTCATCATAAATACTTCCATAATTCTATTCCCTACAGGTTCAATGTTAACAAAAACCAATCCTTAAGGACTAATAAAGGCTTCGTTATTGACAAGCAATATGAAATCACACTTATTTCTTCCCCAAAAGGTTATGAAAGACAAAAAAATGTTAAAAAACTTCTTATGGATGGGGATGGTTAAAAAACATTAAGGTCTAAATGTTAAGTGGTCTGATGTTTATGCTTCAATTACTGAGGGAGGATTGGGATTGCCCTCTATAAGGGATACTAACACAATGCATCTGGCTAAAAGAATTTGGAAAATATTTATTGATGCTTAATCAATATACGTTAGATGGGTTCATACTTATATAATAAAATAACAATGCTTCTGGGTCATCAAGGTAAACCAATCTTTTTCTTGGTCCTTTAATCAGATTATAAAGTTAAGAAAGGATATGAATTCTACTATTAAAATCATGGCATGGAATAGAAAGAAAAATTAGTTTCGATATGACTTTTGGAATGAACAAGGTTTGGTCTCATAACAGATCACTCATTCACATAAGTGTTTGAAATTTGGCCTCATTATACATTGTACAATGATAACAAATAAATTAAGAGAAACATTAATTCTCACTCTACTATCTCATATTCTTGGAAACCACCATTCTGTCTTCATTCTTCTCAAATACAAGAATCTATGTTGATCAATTTTTAAAACTTTATTTCATCTTTTTCCACATTTTTCTACACCTTTTGGATTAATATAAAATTTTCTTTTTTATGCTACCATTATACATTTCACCTTCTCCCCTACATTAATCTTATTGCATCCTATTACCAAAGACATCACAATATAAGTAAAAGCTCTACTAATCATGAATTAAGAAGTAAATAATTTGTTGTTCTTTTAGACTCAAGGTATTTTTTAAGAAAGGGTAACAAAGAAAAAGGATATAATTTTTAGTTAAGCTTAAAGGGGATTACTAATAGATTAATGTATTAAAAGGTAGGCAATTTAGCTCAAACTCAAATCCTAGGTGTCATTATCATTTTAGTGCTTATAAATATCTTACATCCAATCTTGAAAAAATGATATTCAAGTTCTAGAAATTTAAAATTAAAGAAGATATCCACATAAGAATTAAAAATGTTACATAAAGGCCAAAGTTTCTCACATGATCATTCAAGTCAAATCAAAGCATAATTAATTAACACATTTAATTTTCTAGAATTCCCAAAGTCAAATTTTGTAGAGTATTCACAAAGTCAAATTATGCATAAAATTTTGATCAATTTCAACTAAGAATCATGCATAAACTCATGTTCCAATTAATGAGAACATAAACACATAATTTAAAAAACTAAAAAAAATGATACGAAAGACCCTATCAATATTTAGGATTATGATCTTTTCTATGAGCATATTATTCTTGCTCCAATTATTATACCATTCTTTATTTTCTTAATTGATGAACCTCATAATGTCATCTAGAAGGGGTGATGTCAAAGAAGACAAAGAATACTTCTCCTAGCCTTTGTTTTGATACTTATAACCATTCTTTCAACACCATTGCTAATGTTGTTTTGATACAACTATTAAACATACATAATCATCACCATTGCTGCTGCTCTTTTTTTTCCACCAGAGGCATTTATTTTGGTATCTAAAGTTAAACATAATACATAACCATGGTTCTTTGTATGAAAACCAACAGTTAGAAAATGGTAAAGGTGATGATTATGTAACGGTGGCACTGCTAAACTTGTTTCATTCTTCTCAAGTAGATGATAGCAGTATTATTGAATCAAGTTCTTGCAGTGGTTTATTTCATGCTTTAAGGTAATAGATTACTCTCCTTACTTATTTTAATTTTACAAATAAATACCCAAATTCAATCAACACAAAAACCTAGTAAATAGCAAAACCCACTTACCTCAACTGACACGCAAAAGAAATCACTGAAGCACGTGATGGAAGATGACGTGGGGTGAGTGATGGGTGATGAGTGAGGAGAGGAAGGAGAGGAGTGACAACAAAATTAGGAGAAAAAATAGCGAAAGAATATAGGAGAAAACGAGGGGGGAAGGTTTGGGATGAGTTTGACCCCGAACCGAAATGATGTCGTTTGGTATTAAACCAAAATACCAAATGATGTCATATTTGATTTTTTAAAATGGCTAATCTTAAGCTAACGACGGAGTGGCTAGACCATAGGAAAATCACCGACGGAATACATTACCATTGATAAAAACTGACGCTGATTATTGATCCAATCATTTATGCGTAAATTTATCGACGCTGCGATTATGCTGTTAGAAATTCACCGACGGAAAATATATCCATCGGTAAATCCATGATGCTAATTTATTGAGGCAATCTTGCCTGCCTAATTTACTGACAGGTATGATGTTTTCGTTGCTATATTCTATCAAAAAATTTGTCGAGATATTTTCCCTCCACCTTTACTGACGAAAATTTTGTCAGCAAAATTGATTTTTTCATGACAGTTTTATTGATAGATATTGATTTTCCATCTCTAATTAGCTATGGTATTTGTTCTATCGATAATTTATGGTTTTCTTGTAGTGTATAGGAGAGAATAGGTTCATGGGTGAACAAATATCTATCTTTTGCAAGGAAGTTACAACTCACAAAATCAGTGTTAAACTCCTTACACATCTATTAGAGCTCACACATTTTCCTATTAAAGAATGGAATCAAGAAAATTGAGAGGACCTTCAAGGATTTTCTATAAAACTACTCAAACAGTGCTAAAGGAGGTGCTAAGGCGAAATGGGCAGATATTTGTTATCCAAAAAAAGAAGGGGCTCTCAATGTATCTTCGATCAAACTAACCAATCAAATACACTTATTGAAGCGATTTTGGTGGATCCTTAAAGACAGGAACTCTCTATGGTTTAGATGACTTCACTTATATTTTCTTAAAGGTAAAAGCATATGGGAAATCAAGAAAAAAGCTTCACACTCTTTTTTTTTTCAATCAGCTTCTCCAAATGAGACATTTAGTTGAGGATGCTATGTCTTGTTCCATTAGTAATAAGAAACTCTAACCTTGTGGTTTGATAACTGGTCTAGTAAAGGAGCTCTTATCCACTCGTCAAATGAAGTAAGGAATTCTACCAACCTCCCACCTCATACAAAAATGAACTCTTTCATCATTGGGAACAGTTGGTAGTTTCCTGCAAGTATTAGCCATTTACAATCTCCATATAGTCCAAATTTGCTCCATCAAGACAGATAGGTGTGAAATGTATTATATTTTAGGGCTTAATTTGTTATGTATTAGGTGTCAAATTCAGTATTTAGTATGTGTTTAGGTTAGAATTGTGTTAGTTTATGTGTTTAATGTTTTTTATAGGTTAGTATAAGTCTTTGAGCTTAAATATTATATTTTTGAGATACTTTGATGTGTTTGTTAGTGTTTCGGGGTCAACATTAGAGAACGGAGAAGTTTCGGAGACTTTTGGGCTTAAATAACAGCCCACTAGCGTGGCATCATAAGACACGATCGTGACATAAACATGGGAGCCATTGTGACAGAAGACTTTTCCACAACCCATGATCGTGGCTTGATTGCCACGATTGTGACAAAAAGGGTTAGATATAGGCTATGAACATGGCATGCAAGGCCACGATTGTGGCCTGCGTTGGGCAAACGCATAACCAAGAGAAAAAATCAAGTTTCGAGGGATTTTTTAGACCGTTTCGTCCCCAGAAAAGCCCTAGGGTTGCTCAAAACACAAAAGGTATTTAAAGAACAAAAAGAACACAAAAGAAGGAGCTTTTGCATTGACCACAATTTCGAAACCCTAGCGATTTTTATCGAGAGATTGAGGAAGAATTGAAGGAAGAATTGAAGGAAGAGAGACGTGGAGAAGAAGCCTACAAGAAGTACTTCCTGAAATAGGAGGTTTCTTATTGTTGCTACCTCCGTCATCCATTTCGAGTCTATTTCTGATATAGTTTCAATTTTTATGATTGTATAGAATTTGAGATAGCCATAGATGATAGATTTGTTGAATGTTGAGGATTTGTCTAAACTCACCTTCGGGATATTTTGTCTTTGATATCAATGAAATTTGATTGTTACTTTTTTATTGGATTTCTCGTGATTTCAATTATACACTTGCATAATTCGGTAACAAACTGAGAGGGTGAACTGAGTGAAAAATTGTTAAATTGGGCTAATGAGAGTTAGGTCATTTAATTGACTAAGAATTAAATCAAACCGAGAAATTTATGTAAAGAGAGATCTTGCATAAGTTTTCGGTAGTTTTTTGGACAACTTCAGATCTAATTTAGGTTTTGGATAAATTATCAATCAAGAGATTGCAATTCCTATAATTTGATTAGGGTTTATAAATTAGAGTTAATGGTTATAACTCGAGAGAGAGTAATTAACCCTAGGATAGTCTAGAACCGGTAATTCAATAAATTTTTAATCAATTAGGTTTTCATTAAAGTCGGATAAAATGCTTGTTTCTTTCAATTGGTAGCTGTTAGGTTGATTCTTGATTGGGTGTTGCATTTGCTATCTTGTTTATATTTTTGAATTTGATTCTTAAAATTGATTGCTTAATTTAAATAATTTCTTGTTTTAGTTTTGTTCATTTTAGATTAATTGTGAATTGTGTTCAGCCTTATATTTTAGGATTAGATTAACTCTCCTCGTGGGATCGACACCTTAGGTACTACACGAATGACCCATGCACTTACGAAATATTAAGGTTAATTATTAAAGCCTTTTTTCATATCGAAAACCTGCGATCAAGTTTATTGGCTCAGTTGTCAAGGAGTCGATTAGTTTAGTTCTATAGTTTAATGCGTTTAGTTTAGTTTTTGATTTTTGTTTTCATTCTTTCTTTTTATTTTAGAAATTGTGCTGTTGCATGAACATAAGGGTCAAGAGGTTTGAGTTGTGAGATTTAGACATCACTTGACTAGAACGAACCATTAGGAAAACTTGGCATGAAGAAGAAAAGAAAATTGTGAAGTGAGCAATGATAGAGGAATTTCAGCAGAATATGGACTATGAAGCAAATCAAAGATGTCAACAATGGACCCTGATGGACTTCATGAGGCCAGGGTTCAATGTAGCTAACCAAGAAGTAGCTAAGCTACCCGTTCAAGCAGCCTCTTTTGAGATTAAACTAGCCCTTTTAAATATGCTTCAACAGAATGTGTAGTTTTTTGGATTAGCAAACGAAGACCTAAATGCACATATAGTGAACTTTCTCGACATTTGTGACAATCTTCTGTACCATTAGATGTCAGAAGATGGGTCCAAATTAGGCTTTTCCTGTTTTACCTTAGAGATAGAGCAAAGGCTTAGTACCAGTCCCTTAGCCTAGCTAACATTAGGAAGTGGGATCAGCTAGTTCATGCTTTATTGGATAAGTATTTCCTTTTGACCAAGAACACTAAGATCATCATGGAAATTACCAATTTCCAACAAGTTAATAGGGAATCGATCTATGAAGCGTGATAGAGATACAAGTATTTGCAAAGGAAGTGCCTACACTATAACTTACCCAAGGAAGTGCCTACACTATAACATTCTACAATAAAGTAAACCCATTGACGAGAGGCAAAATTAACACAGCTTCAAGTGGATCACTAATGAGGAAGACAGTTAAGGAAGCGGAAGAGTTGATAGAGGAGATGGAGAGTAATAACTGCCTCTAGTTGAATGAGTGGAGTAGACATACTACTACCTTCTGAGAGCAAAAAAGAATTATAGAGGTCGATCAAATCACTTAATGTAAGTGAAGATTGACAACTTGACGTGACAGCTCAACAACATGAAGGCTTCATCCTCAATCCAGGTGAAAGATATATGACTAAAGTGTAAGCTCTGTGGATAGATGGATCATGATACTGTGGACTATTACTTGATAAAGGAAGACAATTCGGAGCAAGTAAATTATATGGGGGTGCAATATAAACGAAGAGGGGGCAACAATCTCTATTCTAACACCTACAACCCTGGGTGGAAGAATCACCCTAACTTCTCTTGGACAAATAATGAAGGAGGATAGTTCAGGCCACAAGGACAAGCAAGCTTCCACTAAGATAAGCCAAGCTTGATGGAATCTAACTTAGATAAGATTTTGAATAAATTTAGAGCTGTGGAAGATGCACATAGGAGGCTTGAGAGCAAATTCCAATAAGTAACAAAGAACTATGCCCGTTGATACATAATCTAGAAGTCCAAGTAGGCCAATTAGCGGAGGCAATGTCTACTCGAAATGTAGGAATCCGTCCAAGCAATACTGAGTCTAACTCGAAGGAACAGATCATGGCCATCATGTATACCTAGGAGAAGGAACCTAAACATGTAAAGGAAGACAGAGATTAAGGAGAAGGACAGGTACTTATGGAATTCTTTCAAAGTGAGCTCGAAATTGAGCCAATTAAAGAACCTCGATCTGAATTCCCATACCCTATTCAAGCCCAGCGGAAGTCACTATCAAATAGGGCAACAAAGAAATTTAAGGAGGTTAAATCAAACAGGGTTAAGAACATAATGAAGCAATTGCAAATGAGGCTCACCCTAAAGGAATCAGTCTAAAAGGAATTAGTCTAAGAAAAGATTAAGGAGCACACAGAAGAAGAAATTATATAGCACAGAAGAAAAAGGACCCAGGGGATTTTTTTATTCCTTGTAGTATAAATGGAGTCAATATTGACAGGGCATTCGCTGACTTAAGTGCTAGTATGAATATGATGCCCTATAACTTTAGTCTAAAATTAGGGTTAAGAGAGTTAGTACCCACGAAGATGTTAGTAAAGATGGCCGACATAACAGTTCATCAACCGAAGAGGATCATTAAGGATGTGCATATGTAAATTGATAAATTCACCTTTCTTATAGACTTCCATATATTGGACAATGGAGAAAATATAGAGACCCTTATAGTTCTTGGATGATCTTTCCTAGCCACTACTCGTTCAATCATTGACATTGATAGGGGTGAACCAACTCTGAGAATAGGAAAGGAGCAATTAACCTTTAAGGTCTCAAAGAAAGAATACTATTCTCCCTTTCCTCCAATGGATATCAAGGAACCTGCATCTCAAGGAGAATGGGAAGATATTGAGGATCCTAAGAATGCATTCAGAAAGAAAAGATCATGTAGAAGAAGGCGAAAGAAGGAGAATCATAAGGAAGGTGGAACCCATCACCCAGTAGCTTATGTGCAAATTGTAAGATTATTGACTACACTACCATTACGATCTTTATTCGAACCACCGTGAGCTAAAAAGAGCATCGAGCTGCTGATATTAAAAGAAACGTTGCATAGGAGGCAACCTATGGAATTTTATTTCCTTTGATTGTTTTTGTTAGAAACTTTAAAATCCGTAATTAGGATTATTTAGTTTCCAAATAAAATTAATAAGGAATAGGACTTCGAGATAAATTGGATGATTGATCAAGTAAGCAAAAGAGAGGTGAAAGGGCCACAAAAGAATTAAGAAGTGATTTCAAAAAAATGTGAAAAGAACAAAAGATGAAAAAAATGAAGAATTGGTGGAAAACTGCAGGCTAGGCTATGATCATGGCCTACGACGGGGAAGAAAAGGGAAGAATGCAAATTTTAAAGAAATTTCACCATTTTACCCTTTTAACCACCTATATATTCATTTCTAACTTCACTTTTTCATTCACTTTCACTTTCATTTTATCTCTCTAGATTTCAAACTTACAAACGCTCTCACATCTCTCTACAAAAATTTCAAACTTCTAAATTTCTTCCAATTCTACCTATTCCTAAGAAAATATGCCGTGTATAAAGCAATCAGCCAAATGGGAGCAATCATTAGGACGAAATTAAGTTGTGGGACGAGGGAGAAGAAATAGAGCAGTAGACTTCGGAGCACCCTTCCCAATCTTCATAGAGGAGGAAGGTATTAGTTTTCAATCCCTAAATGCTAGACAAATAGTAGTTCCTATATATTTTGATTTTGAAACGCTCGATAGGTTAGAATTGTGAGATAGGGTAGAGAATTTAGTTGAACGAATCCAGTAGGCCAAATATATATATTTCCAATTTCCTGTCTACTAGGAGCTCACTTTGGAATTTTTCACTTCCTTATCCTATGACCCTAGGAACTCCAAGGAAATGTGGTTTAGGTTGAGAGGAAGAACTTATGAACTGAACATAGAAATCATGTGCGATATGTGTGGGTTCCTTGAATCCTCCATCATCGATCAACATGATGATTTTTATCCTTCTCGCTATTGGAACGAGTTCACTGGGATGGAGAAATTTAAAGCCAAACATGCCCACAACAACATAATAAGGTCCCACAAGCACTTGTTGCTGAACAAATTCATGTGCCAGCTGGTTTTTAATAAATAAAAAACTGATAAGTGTCCCATAAAGGAACTCTTTATGTTGTTATGCATAGACTATAGCATTCCAGTGTGCGCATCCATATAGGTGCTAAACGCTATTGTTACGACTCCGCACAAGAGGAGCAACAATTTAGGTGTGGGGTACCTAGTTTCTGTCATTGCTGAATATTATGGCGTGGACTGCAGTCGGTTAATTATCCACCTCCTTGACTTCCTAAACCATCACCATTTATGGCGGGATGAAATCCTTAAGTCCTACAACATGGAACTTCAGGATATCAGTTAGAAGACACATTCTAAGGTTAGGGTCAATCAGGTGAGTTTGAGTTTAACATCGACTCAGCAGGTAGAAGAGGACTTAATCAGTGAAGAGTCCGAGGAAGAAGAAGAGACAGAAGAATTGGGATGGAAGAAAGTTCTGGACACAATCTCCGCAAGCAACACGGTGACTATAGATCAACTAGCGAAGAACCCCAGAATGATGAGGGAGATGGCCCAAACTCAGCGATGTTAGTGCTGAGATATACGTCGTATTCATCGATATTTTGTGGCTTAGGGCATTCAACTGCCACTCCGGACACCATCCCCACCTCCATCTCTATGAGATTTTATCTAACCCATTTTTTCTTTTTCAAATTAGTCTTTATTTTATTTATTTATTTTCTATTTACTTTAATTTATGTTTCTTCTTTTCTCTTATGTGTTTATTGTTCCCCTTCTCATATTGAGGACAATGTGTTGTTCAATATGTTTTACTTTGTATGTGATTTTGCATATGGTATGATAGCTGTTAGGTTGCATTTTGTGAATGGATTGAATATGTCGATCGCTTGGATGGATTGAAATTGATTTAATTTTGAACATGGTCTATTAGGTTGTGAAGAATCATTAACTCACAAAATTAGTGAATTGGGGTATTTGGATAAATATACAGCTCAATTAGGATTTAGTGTGAGTTTTTTACCCTTTAAATTTTTACATTCATTCATAATTTGAGGTCTTTCAACTTAAGTAGCTTTACTAGTATTTTTCTTGGAAACAAGTAGCTAAAACAATAAGGTAGGAAATAAAATAAAATAAAATATATTTGTTAAATAAATAACTATTCCGCTAGCCTTCGGGTTATGAATGGAGCTAGTAGTTAGTTGAGAACATGATATAGTTGAGTAACGGAATCGATATGCATCACAAATGTGTGCCTCCGCGTTAAAAAGCTATAATTACGTTCTAACCAAGTAGCTTAATAAAAACATAACTTAGTTGAGTAACCTGATCGACATTCATTATCAATGCTTACCTCCGCGTAAAAAGACTAAGTCCATGTTCAATAAATTAATAAAATAAAAATGTGTTTTTTAATAAAAACCTACCGAACTTGTAATAGCTTGACTTTTCATGAAAATATACTTAAAACAGTTACAAAGTTTGAGACTAAAGAATTATTAATGTGTGTGTGCAATTGAAAAAGGTAAATAAATTAACACTTAGATCTCGATTAATCTGTATATTTAGTTCAAAGCCCCTAGACAAAGATTTTGCTTGTTAAGGATTTGATATAACTTCAATGACTATGTTTAAGATTAAATGTATTTTATGAAGTTGAAGCCATTGCCTCATTACTGCATTGTGTGTTGTGTGTTTGCTATATTTTTGTTGTTTTGTTTGCTTGAGGACAAATAAACGTTTAAGTAGGGGGATGTTGATAGGTGTGAATTGCATTATATTTTAGGGCTTAATTTGTTATGTATTAAGTGTTAATTTGAGTATTTAGTATGTATTTAGGTTAGAATTGTGTTAGTTTATGTGTTTAAGTATTTTTTATAGGTTAGTATAAGTCTTTGAGCTTAAATATTATGTTTTTGAGGTACCTTGATGTGTTTGTTAGTATTTCAGGGTCAACATCAAAGAACGGAGAAGTTTTGGAGACCTTCGGGTCAAAATAACGACCAATGATCATGGCACATAGGCCACGATCGTGACAGAGACGTGGGAGCCAGCCCACGATATTGGCATATGGGCCATGATCGTGACAAAAGACTTTTCCACAACCCACGATCATGGCTTAATTGCCACGATTATGACAGAAAGGGTTACATGCAAGCCACGATTGTGGAATGCAAGGTAACGATCATGGCCTGTGTCGGGCAGATGCACAAACAAGAGAAAAAGTCAAGTTTCGGGTGATTTTCAGACCATTTTGACCCTGGAAAAACCCTAGGGCTACTCAAGACATAAAAGGTATTTAAAGAACAAGAAGAACACAAGAGAAGGAGCTTTTGTATTAGCCATAATCCCGAACCCTAGAGAGTTTTATCGAGAGATTGAGGCAGAAACGAAGGAAGAGAGATGTGGAGAAGAAGTCTATGTGAAGTACTTTTTGGAACAGGAGGTTTCCTGTTGTTGCTGCCTCCGTCATCCATTTTGAGTCTATTTTTGGTGTAGTTTCAATTTTTACGATTGTTTAGAAATTGAGATAGCCATAGATGATAGATCTGTTGAATGTTGAGGATTTGTCTAAACTCACATTTGGGATATTTTGCTTTGATATTAATGAAATTTAACTGTTGCATTTTTATTGGATTTCTCGTGATTTCAATTCTATACTTGCATAATTCGGTAACAAACTGAGAGGGTAAACTAAGTGAAAAATTATTAAGTGGGCTAACAAGAGTTAGGTAATTTGATCGATTAAGAATTAAATGAAATTGGCAAATTTGTGTAAAGAGAGATTTTGCATAGGTTTTTGGTAGTTTTTGGGACAACTTTAGATCTAATTTAGGTTTTGGAAAACTTGTTAATGGAGAGATTGAAATTCTCATAATCTAGTTAGGGTTTATAAATTAGGTTTAATGGTTATAACTTGAGAGAGATTAATCAACCCTAAGACCATATAGAATCGGTAATCCAATAAATTCATAATCAATTAGGTTTTCATTAAAGTCAGATAAAATTCCCCTTTCTCTCAATTGGTAGTTCCTAGGTTGATTCTTGATTTTGTTATCTTATTTATATTTTCAAATTTGATTCTTAGAATTGATTTCTTGATTTAAATAATTTCTTGTTTTAGTTTTGTTCATTTTTTAGTTATTATGAATTATGTTTAGCCTTAAATTTTAGGATTAGATTAACCCTCCTCATGGGATCAAGACCTTAGGCACTACGTGAAAGACCTGTACACTTACAAAATATCGATGTTAATTATTAAAGCTTTTTTCATATCAGAAACCTGCGATCAAAGACACATTCTTCTGGCATAATCAACCTACTCACCAATTGTTTAATAGAAGCATGAGAGATCTCTTAAAATTGCAGAAACCAATAGTGGAGTGGTCTCAAATTATCTGGAAAAAAATCATTCCTCCAAAGATTACCATTCTCCTATAGCTAGCCATTCAAAAGCATCTCAATACGGTTGATAAGATCAGGTATTTAAATGTTGATATGTCGTGTCCATTTTGTTCAACAGAGGAAGAATCACATGATCACCTATTTTTCATGTTTGACATTACACATTGTATTTGGGAAGTTGTTAAATTGAAATGTCAATGAACAATACAAGCTTGTACACTATCAAGTGCTCTACACTGATAATCTAGTCAACACCGCTTCTTGAAGTTGCTTCATTCTGTTGCAGTTGGCTTATGTGTACAAACCATTTGGAAGGAACAAAATACTAAAAGATATGAAGCTAAGCGGAAGGTTGTCCCCCTTCTTATATCAGAGTTTTTACACAAAATCAATGAAATATTTGTTAGAGTAGTGCCCTAAATGCAATCACTTTTAGCACTTCTGTATAAACTTTATTTTGATTAATAAAGTGAAAGGCAATTTTCATTAATTTGATGTTCATTTATTTATGAATTTATATCATTCTTAAGTCGAGTTAATAAAGTCCATGATATAAAACATAGCATGAAGGAAATCATGATGAGATCATGATAATGAGATTCCTATCATGTAAAATTATGTTAGTATCTAAATTATCCCTAGTCATAGGATTAATGAGACAAGATATTGTTAATCTGGATAGATTAGCACATGTTATACTCCTTAATTTGATCAAGCAGTGGATCTTATAGACTGTAAGCATGAGATGTTTAAAGTTAACATGTGAATGCTTACTAAGAGTAGTAAGTAAATCGGATGACCTGCTATGAGATTATCATATGAATCATCTATCAAATATCAGTGATTAATCTCATAATAGCAATGGCGCAAACATCCTTAGACTTAAGGTACTCAAGGATATCGTGGATGCTGATCTTGTGCTTTGACACCATTCCTTGTTGCCTCAAGATGAGCTCACTCATAAGATGGTAATTAGGTACAACTAATGGTTTTCGAAAGTAATTAGGTAGCCAATAAAGGATTCACCAATCATGTTAGAAGGAGATGATACCTCAGCCTTTTTTCGGGGCCATTACTCAGGAGTCTCTGGCCAGTGCAATTATGTGTCTGAATAGAGTCTTCAATGACACATAGAGTAATGAGATCTTAGGATAAGAACTAACATCACTTGGACTAGATCTGACATAGTCAGTCTAGTGGGAGTTGACACATTCCTATACTTCAAACTAAGTGGGTATAGGATGGTGAAGGGATGAATTGCACGGTGATTGGCTATGGAAAGGTTCGTAAGTTGGATAATTAACTATCGAAGAGTTCAAATGTTAATCCACTTACATTCCAATAAATTGGCATCATGAAACCCTTCATGATTTGCTCAGAATAAAAGTTAATTCAAGTGACCAAAATGAATGAGAACCTAAGGGTCATATGCATAATAGATAGGATGAAAAACAAAGTGTGTGTGACTGTCAATTAAGCAAGCCGCGAGGCCACGATCGTGACCTACTTAGTGACAGATGGTACATAAGTGAGTTATTTAGTTATGTACACACAAAATTTTAGCCATAATGCACACTTAATTGAGAGAGTAAGGGTCTAAAAGAGTTCTGGAAGTTGAGAGGAGTAATCTTGAGATTTATTCATGCAATCTTAAGTAATTGTTGTATGAGATTAATTCCATGAAACTTGGTCTTGATCTAACTCTCACTAGAGCATCTACTTGAACTCATCTTGCTTGGTGCTCTAACCACCCTTACACACTAAATTTTCTTCATCTTTGCATGCTCTATAAAGACAAAGGAAGGTGTTTGATTTTTGCTACAACCCAAACAAGGAGAAAATTCAAGAAAGAAGGAGTATTTGCATGGTATATATGCTGTAATTTCATGTTCTTATAATCTATTTATACATGCATATAGATTCTGGATTTTTTGGGGATGTCATGGGGTTGGAATTTTGATTTTGATACTTTCACTGCCTTTCCATGTATGTGATGCATAAATTCATGGTTTCCTAATAGTGGTATCAGAGCAAGTTATGAATGTATAAGGTGATCTATTGAATATGTGCAAGCTGCTTGCTGGGTTGTGAATGACATGCATATTGACTTCAAAAAATTATTATAAATTGTAGACAAATTATTTTTATGATTTTCTTCCACGTAAATGTTTATAAGATGTTATATTATGTTTTTGTTGAAAAATTTTCAATTGAATTTCAATCGCTATTTTATTGTGAATTAAACTTCTAGTCTATTCATTTCTTGGTTTCTGGGAATTTGTAAAAAACAGATGCTGACTTTGAAAATTTCGTAATAATTCTAGAAAAATTTTGTTTTCTAATATTATTTCATAGAAATTTTTATAAGGTGTTATATTATGTTCTGTCAAAAGAACATGCAATTAAATGTTATTTTATTTTATTAAGATATTAGTTTCAGCCTAATGCATGTATGACTTTTTGGGAAATTCTGGAAATCTGATAAACATGCATGCTTGTAAATTCCATCATAGTTTTATAAAAAATTATTTTTATGAATTTTCTTCATGAAAATGTACATACGATGTTGCCACATTCATGAGATGCATGACACCTATTTTTGAAGTGATTGATTATTTATTCTCGATTTTACATGCATGCTGGTGGTCTATGACAAGTGTTAGTGGACATATGATGTGTTGCCAAATTCCACTTAGTTTATAGATAATTCCTAAGAATTAGATTATAGATTTTTTTATTAGACATATTTAGAACATGTATAAGACTTTTGCATTTTTCCAGAATTAATTAAACTTGATTCAATTAATAGATCAAGTCAAAGTCAACACTGGTCAACTTTTTGAAACCTGTTGGGGTTGACTTGTTTGATGACTTATGCGTATGTGTTTAGGTTATAAGACCTTGAAATTATTTTTATGACATAAGAAATGTATTATTGGGAAAATTTTCGGACTTTGAATCGGTCTCTTTAGTGTCTAGTAGGTTAACTCATTTATCTTGATAATTTTGGCCGTCAAGATAATTTTGGCTTGTGCTGAAATTGTCTTGATAAATTTGAGATGAGCTAGGGATGTTTTAGATGACTAATTGATGTTTAGGAATTTTGGAAACGCTAGGGATTAATTTAGAATTAATCCAAATAGAGCATAACATTTCTAGTATGACTAGAAAAAGGCATGTGTACTAGAATTAAAGTGTATAATTTAGACATCTAAACAATCAAACTTCAGAGCTCCTAATCGAATCACATTCATAATTCAAATTAGCCGAGACTAACACTTCTTCCCGATTCGGTTCAAGAGTTTAATCGATTTATGAACTTTAGATGCACAGTCAAGTCACAACCTAAATTAAATCTCTTTTATGTGATACATGCATTAGATGCATTTTAAGGCTGGTTATAGACATAGGCTCAATTTAACTGAGTTTTCCATAACCTAAATATATATATAATATCATCCAAGTTTTGATGAGACTTAAGAATAAATCCCTCAACCAAAATATTAGGACTTACATCTTCCATTGATATAGCAAGAATCAGAATTTTTTTAGTGTTGGGATGTTGGGCAAACTTAAGCTTGAACTACAAGAATATGTTCAAACCATAGAAATTAGATTTCCGGATTAATGGGTTAGTCCTAACTGGAAGCGTTGATTTTTGGGCAAACCCAAGGCCAACGTGGATAGAGGCAGAGTTGGGTAGTATACATGGGATGTATACGCATCAAGAGTGAATAACCTAATGAGTGTGCTAAATCAACAGTTGATGGCACAAGTCGATAGCTTCATAACTAAATGCAATTGATATGAATGATACCTACCGATTGACTTAAGGTGGTTTGTTGGGCAAACCCAAGGTCATTCTTAGTGATATTGGATATTGACCAATTAGGAAAATTATAATTTTTTTTAGATTCGTAGTGAGGGCTATAGATTTGGATAAAATACCAAGACCCATAATGTAAGTGATTAAAGTCTTTATCGATATGCATTTATATACATTCTAATGCTTTCTCTCATTCTTCTAGGTTATTGAATCACTACGATATCTTCGTCCAGTGTGAACTTACGCTCTCTACTTGACTCCAACAAACTCATGGGACCAAACTTCTTAGATTGGCTACGGAATTTGAGAATTATTCTCAAATTTGAGAAACTAGGATATGCCCAATATAAGCCACTTCCTGATACCCTGCTGCTAATGCTTCTGATGAGAATCAGAAAGCTTACAAGAAGCTACTGGATGATAGTAAGCTAGCTAGTTGTATTATGCTGGCCTCCATGTCACCAAAACTACAAAAGCAGTATGAGGCTATGGATGCTCATACCATAGTCCACCATCTAAGGGAACTAGTTGATGGGCAAGCTCGTTCTGAAAGGTTGGAGACCTCGAGGTTGTTTTTTCTCTCTAAGATGGCTGAGGGATCGTCTTTAGTGCAGTACATGTTGAAGATGAATGGATATATTAAGGTTAGCTAGTTTGGGATTCATAATGTTTCATTAATTAAGCATAGACTTAATTCTGTCCAGTTTGACTAATAGTTATTCATAGTTTTTGCTTAACTATCGAATGAACCAATTATATAATTTAATACCTGAGTTGATTAATCTACTCAAAATAGTTGAGCAAACTGTCAAGAAGGATAGTAAGGCTATGATGCTGGTGGACTTTGCTTCTGGTTCTCGCAAGAGGAACCAAAAGAAAAAGAAGAAGTTCGAGAAGTCGGTGGGAGGTGTAGCCAAGAAGAAGATAAAGGACAATGCACCAAAGGGAATATGCTTTCATTACAACAAGGAAGGGCATTGGAAGAGTAACTGTAAATCTTATATGGAGTCACTAAAACAAAAGAAGGCATTAGATGCTCCACCGTCTACTTCAGGTATGTTATTTGTTATTGAGGTTAATATTATTTCTGATCTTAACATTTAAGTATTAGATACCGGATGTGGCTCACACATATATGTAGATATGCAGGGTGTCAGGAATAGTAGACCACTCAAGAAGGGAGAGATGGACCTACATGTGTGAAATGGAACAATAGTTGCTGCATTAACCGTAGGAACTTATGTTTTGTATCTTCTTAGTGGGCTTAAATACTGATCCTGTGCTTTAACACCATTCCTTGTTGCCTCAAGATGAGGTCGCTCATAGTGATTGAGTACAGCTATTGGTATTTGAAGGTAATTGGGTAGCCAATAAAGGATTCACCACTCATGATAGAAGGAGATGATACCCACGACCTCTTGTCAGGGTCATTACTCGGGAGTCTCTAGCTAGAGCTGGTATGAGTCATGAAGAGATTCTTCAATGACATATAAAGTAATGAAATCCCAAGATAAGAACTAACATCACTTAGACTAGATCTGATATATTCAGTCTAGTGGGAGTTAACACAGAGCCCATACTCTGAACCAAGTGGGGTGTAGGATGGTGGAGGGATGAATTGCACTGTAATTGACTATGGAAAGGTTCGTAAGTCGAATAATTAACTATCGAAGAGTTCGAGTGTTAATCCACTTACATTCCAATAAATTGGCATCATGAAATCCTTCATGATTTTCTCAGATTAAAAGTTAATTCAAGTGACCAAAATAACTAAGAACCTAAGGGTTACACGCATAAAAAATTGGATGAAAAACAAAATGTGCATGGCTGTCAATTAAACAAGCCATGATCGTGGCTTATAGGCTATGACAGTGACCGACTTAATGATAGTGGTACATCAGTGATTTTTTTACTTATGTACACAAATTTTTAGCCATAAAATACACTCAATAGAGAGACTAAGGGTCTAGAAGAGTTTTGGAAGTTAAAAGGAGTGATCTTGAGATTTATTCATACAATCTTAAGCTAAGAAGCACGGACACGAACATGGACACGCGACACGACACGAACACGGACACGGACACAGGGACACACCAAATTCTAAAATTTGGTGGATATGGACACAGCATATATATATATATATTATAAAATTTAGAATTAAGAAAAAAATTCAAAATTCATAATATGATATATATTAATTGATGTGTTTCAAGACTTCCAATATCTTGATAAAAGAGATAAACCAAGAAAGGGTGGGACTTCGGTGAAACAGACCATATAAATGGCATGATGGTCGAATAGAAAAGGTAGGAAATTGATGGTTTTCTTATTTTGATTCACTTCTTCAAGAAACAGTTGGCCATCAAAACCATTCACTAAGACCCTGGTTGTTTCTGTCTGTGTTCGTCTTGTCTTTGCTAATTCTTTTACCCTCGCCAGGTAAGTTGGCGATGGCGGCCTTCCATATTGCTGAGATAAAATAGAGTTAGTTACTGTACACACGTGTTTTTTGGGTAAACTGGCGTAGTATGGTAGTGGTAGGATCTAGCAATTAAATGTGTTTTCATAGTTGGCTTTAACTTTTGATGTCATTTTATCAACCAAATCTCTATTCGTGTTCGAGCCGTGTCCGAGCTGACAAAAATTATTTTTTAATTTTGACACATACAGACATGTGTCGGACATGTGTCCACCACGTGTCAGGCGGGTGTCCGTGCCGGACACAGCTCCATTTTGCCGTGTCCGTGCTACATAGATCTTAAGCAACTGTTTCATGAGATTAATTGCATGAAACTTAGTCTTGATCTAACTCTCACTAGAGTATTTACTTGAACTCATTTTGTTTGGTGCTCTAGCCACCCTTATACACTGATTTTTCTTCATCTTTGCATGCTCTCTAGAGGCCAAGGAACGTGTTTGGTGTTTGCCATAACCTAAACAAGGAGAAAATTCAAGAAAGGAACACTACAAGAAAAGTAAGAATTAGCGATGGAACATTAGCGACCGAAAATATACCGTTGCAAATTACCGACGGAAAATCTATTTCCGTTGGTAAAGTTGACGGAAA
>JANZXP010087345.1:0-24476 GCA_027576715.1 Erythroxylum flavicans
CCCACTTTGAAACATAATCAAATCCAACCAGTATGTATTTGTTACCTAGGAAGGATGGGAATGGTCCCATAAAATCTAAGCCCCCCACATCAAATATTTCCACTTCCATGATGTTCAAAAGTGGCTTCTTATCTCGCTTTGATATATTGCTCATTCTCTGGCATCTATCATACTGTAGTACAAAGTTTCGGGCATCCTTGAACAAACTTAGCCAATAGAACCCACATTCCAAGATACAAGCCATCATCTTATTCACTCCAGGTGTCCTATATACACTGAACTATGAAATTAAGTCAAAATGTATCATCTTCAGGGACACGCCTGCGAATCACATTGTCATTAAAATTTTTATATAACACAGGTTCATCCCAAATATAGAGAGAACACTAGAATAAAAAATGCTTCCTTTGTTGCTATGAGAGATCAGAAGAAAGAATACCATTTGAGAGGTAGTTTGCAATATCTACAAATCAAGGATAAAAAGGATTTTCTACCATCATTAAAGCCTCATCAAGAAAGCTCTCCTCGATTTCCTCTTCTTCTTCATAGTGCCCCTTTTAAATCGTGATAGGTGGTCTACTAGAACATTTTCTTCTCCTTTCTTGTTTTTAATCTCAATCTTGAATTCTTAGAGTAGAACCACCCACTGGATGAGCCTAGCCTTGGCATGCTTCTTTGTAAAGAGATATCGCAATGCCGCATGATTTGTAAAAACAAGAACATGTGAGCCTAAAAGATAAAAACGAAATCTCTCGTATGCAAACACCATAACAAGCAACTCCTTTTCCATAGTTGTGTAATTCAATTATGCTCCCGTCAAAGTCTTACTTGCGTAGTAGATGGCATGCAACCTTTTTTCCTTTAGATGTCCAAAGATACAACAAATGGCATGATCGCTTGCATCATAGATAATCTTGAAGGGAAGAGACCAATTTGGCAACGTCAGAATGGGTGTTGTTGTAAGTACCTTTTTTAACCTGTTAAAAGCATCCAAACAAGCATCATCAAATATAAAGGGCACATCTTTAACTAATAAATAAGTCAAAGGTCTAGCGATAAGAGGGAAATCCTTAGTGAACTGTTTATAGAACCCTGTATGACCAAGGAAGGCTCGGATGCCCTTGATGTTGGTGAGAGGTGGTAGCTTTTCAATCACTTCGGTCTTAGCTCGATCCACTTCAATACCCTTGCATAAGATCTTATGACCCAATACAATTCCCTCTTGGACCGTGAAATGACACTTCTCCCAGTTTAATACTAGATGATATTCCTTACATCTTTGAAGCACTCTGTCTAAATTAAACAAGAAATGATCAAAAGAATCTCCAAAGATGAAGAAGCCATCTATAAATACCTTCATGAATTTCTCATTCATGTCCGCAAATATAGCCATCATGCATCTTTGGAATGTGACAGATGCATTGCATAAACCAAAAAGTATCATTCGATAAGTGAAAGTCCTATAAGGACAAGTGAAAGTGGTCTTTGCTTGGTCTCCTAGGTATATAAACACTTGATTGTATCTGAATATCCATCAACAAAATAGTAAAAAGAATGGCCAATCTCCCTCTTAATCATTTAGTCCACAAAAGGTAAAGGGAAATGGTCTTTCTTAGAGGCCAAATTGAGCTTTCGGTAATTATTACACACTCTCCAACCTATGATGGTCCTAGTATAAATCTTATCACCTTTTTCATTCTCCATCACTATCATGCCTCCCTTCTTTGGCACACACTGTACCGGACTCACCCACTCACTATCTGAAACGGGGTAAATAATCTCCGCATCTAAAAGCTTCACTACCTCCTTCTTCATAACCTCTTACATGTTTGGATTTAACCTTCTCTGTTGCTCCCTCACAATTTTACATCGTCCTTCTAGGTTAATCCTATGCATCACCATATTTGGGCTAATCCCCAATATCAGTAATTTGCCACCCCATGGCTCTCATCCTCTTTTTAGTGGTCGCCACCACTTTCTCTTCTTGCTCACAATCCAATTGGTTGGAGATAATGATGGGTAAGGTGTAGTTTTTACCTAAAAAGGTATATCTCAACTAGGAAGGTAGGGGTTTAAGCTCTAAAGTGGGTGGTTTAATAATAGAAAGTGGTATGGGTGTATCTGTTCTCTCCAACTTCTCTAGCTCAACTTCCTCATGTAATTCCTCTTCTCTCACACTCTCATCCTTGTGCACTTCAATAACTCCATCAACTTCCCCTTCAACCTCCTTCACACACTCATCCACAACATCAATTTTCATACATGCAGTACCATCCATTGGTTTCTTCAAAGATTTAGATTTTTTAAATTCAACATGCTTATCACCAATTCTCAAAACAAGTTTACCATCCATTGATTTCTTCAAAGATTTAGATATGTTAAATTCAACATGCTCATCACCAATTCTTAAAACAAGTTTTTTTTCGTGCACATTAACTAATGCCCTACCATTATTCATAAAGGGCCTACCTAAAATCAATGGACAATTTATATTGGCTTCAAAATCCAACACAATAAAATCAACAGAAATGATAAATTTATCCACTTTTACTAACATATCTTCTACAACTCCAAATGGTCTCTTGATGGATTGATTTGCAATCTAAATGAGCATAGATGTTAGCTTAACCTCTCCTAATCTTAACTTCCTGAAAATAGACAAAGGCAGTAAGTTAATATTTACACCTAAATCATATAAGCATTTAGAAAATTCAAAGTCACCAACAACACATGGAATAGTAAAACTCCCTAGATCTTGTAGTTTTGAAGGCATTGTGCTTGAGATGATCAAACTATAATTCTCTGTCAAGTTTACCGTCTGATTGTCCTCTCAAGCTCATTTATGTGTGAGTATGTCCTTAAGAAACTTTGCATACTTGGGCATGCACTCAAGGCTTCCTCCATTGATAAGTTAATTTGAAGCTTCTTGAGTTTCTCCAAACACTTGGAAAACTGAGTGTCTACTTGATGTTGTCTCACCCTTGTGGATATAGAAGTTTAGGCTTGTAGGGTGGTGGTGGTACATATGGCCTCTCTTCTACTTTCTCCTCGTTTGACTCTCCTTGCCTTTCTCCTTCGTTTAACTCTCCTTTTTCACACTTGGCTCCTCTAGTTACTTGCCACTGTGAAGTGTGATGGCCTTGAGTTGTTCCTTTGGGTTGCCTTCAGTATTGCTTGGTAGGCTATTTGCAATTTTAGAAGACAAAGCAGTAGCAAGTTAACCTACCTGAACCTCTAAATTATGGATGGAGGAAGCATGGTTCTTCAAGATTTTGTCAAATTTGGCGTCCTGGCTTGTAAACTTCTATTTCTGATTCTCTTCCTGAAATTTAGACCTCAATACGTCTATTAACTTATCCATTTTACTCTCCAAAGACCCAAGATGGTCTTGCTAAAATCCAGGCAGTCCTTATGGTTGCTTCGCCACTTACATTGTTAGTACTCCAAGAAAAATTTGGGTGGTTTTTCTACCCCAGATTGTAAATGTTAGATTATGGATTGTTACCTCGATGTGGTTAGCCCAAGTAATTTGCCTGTTCTGTACTACTAGCTTTTAACAAGAAGCATTCTGCTATGCAATGGTTGTCCTACCCATATAACTCACAATGGACTTGTATGGCTTTGGTTGTGGATGAAAAAGCTCTTTGCATATTATTTAACTGCTTAGTGAAGGCAATAATATAAGCTTGCAAGGCTGTGACATAATTAATTGGAATTATGCCTTTTTGTTCCTTTATGCCTTGCCTACTACTTTCGTTCGATCACATATTACTTGTTAACTCCTCCAAAAGATCATGAGCCACCTCAATGGTTTTCCTCATTAATGACCCTCTAGCAGCTGCATCTATTATCTCTCTTGTAGTCTGATTCACACCATTATAGAATGTTTGTAGTAAGAACTCCCTCAGAAGGTTATGGTATGGGTAGCTTCTTTGCAACTCTTTGAACCTTTCCCAAGCTTTATATAATGACTCCCCATCATTTTACTGAAAGTTTGTAATTTCCTTAATGATATATGAAGTCTTTATTAATGGGAAGTACTTGTCAAGGAAGGCTTGGGCTACTTGCTCCCATGTAGTAATATGAGATGCACTAAGCGAGTTGTACTATGCCTTGGCTCGATCTCTCAAAGTGAATGGAAATAATCTGAGCCTGACAGCATCATCAGATATCCCTTAGAATCTAAAAGTGCCGCATATCTCTAAAAAGTTTGCTAGGTGGGCATTGAGATCTTCAGTTGATAACCCATAGAATTGAATACAGTTCTGGAGTGCTGGATTGATTTCAAAATTGTTTGTTGTGACTGCAGGCCTTGCAACTCCTTATGGACTAAATCTAGGCCTCATATAATCCATCAACGTTCTCTCAGCCCCTCTTTGTTCTCCATCTTCTGCCATATTTGTTTGAAAATTTTCTTGGCTCTCCTTAACCTCCTCTTTTGTCTTGTAATATCAGAAAATTCTTCTTGTCTTACAATTCCTCCACTTCTCTTCTCCTCTTTTGGTCCCTAGCTCAATCATAAAGGTAGCCACCATCCATTCCTACATCAAAATGATCGATTCTTACCCTAAATCAACATCAAACGTAAAAGAACAAACATGAAGATCAAACTAAACAAAAACATACAAAATAAGTACTAAAACACAACAATAATAACCCATTATCCAAGAAACACATGCCAAATACTTAGAAAAACACACATTAATGAACAAATATCACTTCTTAAAGACCGAATATATCGAAAAGAAGGTTTACGAGAGAGTGTCATGGTCCTCTCTAAGCATAATATGGCCCATATAAGTAGCCTTGTTTTTTTATTTTCAAAATTTTTTGTTAACTATTTTCTAACATTATTTGATATTGTTCTTTATTAATCAAATATCTTATATTGGATTATAAAGTATTTCAAATTTTACAATCAAGTCTAATTTGATTAATTACCTTTTTCTCTTTTCAATCGTTTTATATGTATAACCTATTAGGTTCTTAAATATGTTAGCAATAGATATAAATTATAATCCTAAGCTATATTTAGGTTTAGATAAATTAAACTCCTTTATTTATCATTATTTCTATAATCAAACAATTTTTATATATAGATCAAGATGATAGTTAACATCATATCATAATCATCCAAGTATGAAGAGTGTCAAAGTAGCTTTGACTAACCTTTTTTTATACAATGTTCCGATTAGACTAGAGCATAAAATTAATGTCTACTATATATAAGTCCAATCATATTAATTTTCCAACATTAATAACATATTCTTTTAATGAAATTTAAAAATATTTTTAAATTTTCATTCCACCTTGTCTAAGGATTTTCTAAATTAATACTAATTGCGAACAATGAAACATTATCTCTAATTACTTTAAGGTGACAAATCATACATCAATCACTTACTTACCTCCATATAGTTCATGTTATATCTAGTGACACTATAAGAAAAATTGGTTTTAGTGACAAAAATTACCGACATAAAATATTGATTTTTTGTTGGTAAACAAATTTGATGACGAAAATTACTGACGAAAAGAGTGTTAGGAGAAATGACCTTAGGCAAAATTTTCCAACAAAATTACAATTTTTGTAGCTAAATTTACTGACGGAATTACAATTTTTGTAGCTAAATTTACAGACAGAACTAAAATTTCCATCGTTAAAATTCCCAATGAAATTAAAATTTCCATTGCTAAATTACTCGAAAGAATTACAATATCCGTCATTAAAATTATTTCCCTATGGAATGATATTTCTATAAGGATTCCCTATATAAAGGTTTTCCATAGGTAATTTACCTACGGAATGATATTTTAGTAAGGAATTCCCTACAAAAAAACCTTTCTGTAGGGAAATTACCTACGGAATTAGCTTTCTATAGGGCATTTCCCAATAATTTTTTTCCGTTGGTAAATTTCGTATGTAATTTTTACCGAGAACCATTGGCTCCTATTTTTACGACGACTTTTACTATTCCATTGCTAAATTCTGTTGGCAAAAATTCCATCCTTTTTTAACGACAAATTTTTTCTATCACAAAATAACTTTTTTCTTGACAAATTTACCTACAGAAAATAATTTTCGTTGCTAATTTACCTAAGATACCATTTTTTGTGCATTATTGTGATTCAAATTTAAAAGAATTATAAATTTAAAAATAGTTAATTAAAAATTTATCAATAATTTTTTATAAATTTTCATCTCTTCTCCTCAAATTTATGATATCCTTACTAATATTCATTTTTAATAACAAAATTTCTTATCGTTTTCCATGTAAGACTGAACTATAAACTTACCAAAGTCGTATAAATAAAAGTTTAATATCATTTGTGATGCCTTAAATTTAAATTAATTAAACAAAAATTTTAATTCTATTTTAAGAGAATTACATAAAAATAGAAAAGGGACGAAAGGCTATTTTGACCAAATGAAACATGTACTTTCATAGAAGAAACTGAAGAAATAAATGTTGTAGAAGAACTACTGAAGAAAGAAACGGCCAAAATAACTTTTCAATGAGCTAAAAAAATTCTTGTACGTAGACATCTAAAAGTAAAACAACTTAAATTGAAATGATCTGTAGACTAAATCTGTATGATCAAGCAGTAGTAGCCAATGGTACAGATTTGTAGCAAGCTCTCTTTGCTGCATAACTAACCATCTTTGTAAAGGCTATCAAAAGTCTATGATGAAATTGTAAATTAGATAATATATGTATTATATTTCGATTAAAAAAACAATTAGGGAAAAAAACAGTTTGAAAAGATACCTTAGCTTTTCCTAGTGGAAGGCAAAAGATAGAATCAAGTGATCCAGTTGAAATAGGGAATGATTCACCATATTTGAAGCACAAAATACCAATCAACAATAGAGAAACTACCAATATTAAAAATACCAATCAACTCTAAAGTTTAGCTATCACCTTATCTGACTAAGTGGAAAGTACGAGGAAACTACTAATATTAAAAATACTAATTTACATTATGAAGTTAAAAGTCATAAACTCCACTACACGCTTTAGACCATAGTAAGCAACACCTACTCCAATACTAATAAATCCTACTTGTTTAACATTTTATAAACTCAGAGTCTATAAGATGACATCCATACGAGTCTAGATCCTCTGTCCAACTTAACTCTGTCCTATTTTGTCTAAGATGAAAAAAACATTGTTTTTATCTAAATTTTAAAGACGCACTTACTCACTCTTATGTCTAACTCAAACTATCCTATTAGCCAAGTTGTAAACCAGCCGACCTCCGCTCTCTCCTGTCTCCTCCCTCCTCTTCTTCTTGGTAACTTCAGAAAGCATTTACCTCTCTTCTTCTTCTTCGTATGAGGTTATCTTAGAAAATGGAGCATACACAGCTATGTGACTTAACGCATGACCGTGTATGCTCCATTTTCTCATAATTAACTTCATAATTAATTCTGCGAATGGCTGTGCGTTATGCTACACGGTCGTGGCATTCAAAAAAGAGAAAGTTGGGATTGCCATGACTCTTTTTATTGGATCAGCAGTTGGTGCAATATGAAGCACTGCATCTTTCTGAGTTGAGGTTGGTTGAAAGCACATGCAGCATGGAGCACTCAATGGGAGGCAGTACCAAAATGTTTTGGCGACAATTTCTTAAAACTTTGGTAATAGTTTTTTTCTACCAAAATAAAGCATAGGAGAAAACTATTAGCTATGATTTGCGAAAAACGTCACCTATAATTTTTAACTACAAGGATTTGCTAACATTTTTGTGACAAATATAAGTTGTCGCTAATTATTATTAGCGATGATTTAGGGAGATTTGGCGACGAATTTTTTGGTCAGCAAATGTAGTTTCTGTTGTAGTGCCAGTAACAAAACAATAACCATGACATTTTCTTGAAATGCCACAACATGTTTTTGGATACACAATAATTTCGTCGATAAAACATATAACCAAGGAGAAGGAAGAATGTCGTACATAAGAATTTACGACGTATATGTTTCGTAGATAAAAGCTTTAACCTACTAAATTGTAGTCATAGATAATTACTTTTAGTGACGATTTCTTTTGATAGCAAAATAATTTTAGCTACTAATTTTTTTGTAGGTAAATGCTTTTAGAGATATTTTTGTAAAAGTAGGTAACAATATTTTTTGACAATTTTTTTGGTAGCTAATAGTTTTTAGTGACAATTATTTTTTTTAGCAGGATAGTTTTAACTACTAATTTCTTGTTATAGGAAAATGTTTTTAGAGATGTTCTTATAAACAGAGTGTAATAACGTTTTGTGACAATTTTGTTTTGGTAGCGAATATTTTTTACTGACAAAATTTTATTTTAAATTTAAATATTATCATAATTATTAAAAACAAATTTATTTAAATTTATTACAATTTTTATGTCAGCATTAATGTAAATATGTTTGGTTAACAATAATAGACGTGAAGATCCCTTGTGACTAACAGACGATGTTGGTAAAGATTGTTGCCGACTTTTTTCATTCGATGATGCAATTGTTGGTTGTTTTGTGGGAGGAACTTCTTCAGTCCTTACCACCCTCTTTTTAATTAGACCTTGAACTAATTCCCTTTTTCTTACTAGGACTTTTCATACTGTTCCTTTATATTTTTAAATACCTTTCTTTATTAAAGTAGAGTAACAACTCCATTAAATATTTTTCTTGGATACTGGATACCATTTCTGTCTAAAGCATTTGAAAACTTCAAAAATAATAAATATTTGGTTTCCATATAAAAAGATCCCTTAATGAATAAACATACACCGATGCCTTCCTCTAATGATGATCCGTCTACAGAGGCACTTCACATTTATGGTTATTCCTCTTGTTCCTCAATAGCTGGCAATTCACATTTATGGCTATTCCTCTTATTCCTCTACAGCTCTCTTATCACTAATTAAAGCGTCCCCTGCAATGCATCTCTCCTTACTAACAACACATATAGCTTACAATGTTATAAATCAAAATAAAAAAGAAACATATTACAACTTAGAAATAAAACCAAAATAATGTAACTAGTCATGGGCTTCTGTGACTGGTACTAGTGTGACTGGTTGACAGTGCACGCCCCCACACTGATGTGTGACTGGCACCAATGCACGTCTGGTGCCAATAAAGGAGTGCACAGGCATGCACTACTCGTGACAGGAGTGCACGCCCGTGCACTCCACCTCCCCTGTAAATACCAACTAATAACTCATTCAAACACACACAAAAACTACTTTGTAACTCAAGCTAATGCATACAAACTCCCTCCCATAATAACCTCTTCGTCATCACCGCAGAAGTGCCATTGCATCCACTAAACCAAGTTACTAGGAGCAAAAACACGGCCTCTATCTACACAACCAGCTATGCCTCTAAGAATGAAACAACCGAGAGTTCCCTGTTCTTCACCACAAGAGCCCACTTCAGGTATTATGTGCCTCATATTTTGAAAGTATAGAGCATTAACAAAGGTAAGCTATTATTAGGAATCGTAAAATTACTCCGAATAGATTTATAAATTCTCATGCATTTATTGAATTAGGAATATTTGATTGAGTACACGAGTTACTCTGAAATGTAGGTTGGGAAATTTTTTTCTGAATTTAGAAAAATTCTAATGTAGAATTGACATTAGAATTTCTGACCACGTTAAAATTAGTACTCCATATTGGGTTAGGTCTTAGATTTTAATTAATGAATGCATATTATCATATACATGTAACACAAGTTAATGATATTTTTGGCTTTATAAATACTACTTTCTGTTAATATCCTGACAAATTTGTGCCTACTGAGTTTCGGTCACAATTGACCAATTCTAATCAAGTGTTTGCTGTTAGTCGGTCTAAAGCATCTGCTATCATGGATCCTGCCCTTCATTATCTCCATCGATTTATAAGTTTTAAACTATTCGATAGAGGAGATAACAATGGGGCAGTTTCTAAAAGTGACTTATTTGTTTTGTGGTACAAGGTACATGTGAGGCCTTTTAATGCAGGTAATTGGTTGTGTTAGCATTTATATGAAGTGGCTTAATCTAGTGGAGGAAAAATAGTTGTTAGGGCATTTGTGACCCAAATTGTAGAACATCTCGGCTTGTTAACCAAAAGAACATGCATACCGATGCAGCTAGTTTCAGGAAACTCAACTTTGGACTTGAATTCTTTAGTGTCGATGAAGGTTATCAGGTGGCAAAGTGATCCTTATGTTCTTAACCATGATGAGACGAGGGAAGGTTTGAGCAGTAAGTGAACTCGAGTTGTAGAAATGAAAACTGAAGAAGAAGATGATGTTCCACCTCCCCAACCTCAACCCCATTATATGTAACAGACATCTTCATATGCTTTTGTGAAGTATCAATCACTGACAAATCAATTGATAGCATTTGAACGACGAGCAAATGATAGGCTCCAGAACATTGAAGCTAGCGTGGCTGAGATTCGAACCTTTATGGCCAATTTGAATGCTGGCTTCAAACAGCCTCCGCACCCATCTTAGCATCGTGTTTCTAACCTTTCCCTTTTTATTAGTTGTTGTTTTAATTTCTTTTTGCTTTCATCTTTGTCCTTCCTTTCGTTTGTTTACGTCTTAGATCACATTTTCATTTTCTGATCACATCAAGGGCTGCATGAGTAATAGTTTAGAAGAAAAGAAAAAAATGATTATTTGTTTCTTGTGTGTTTGTTTTCCTATTTAGTAGTTAGATATGCATGATTATTAAATTAACTCAATTTGGATTAGAAATGTATAATATGATTGAATGATTATACTTGCATGTCTAGACTAATTGACTAGATTTCAGTTAAAAGGACATTGACCTATTGTGATAGCTAAATGACACCTTTCATTTGGTTAGATTTTAATCCTTTTTGAAAAATTAAATACCAAATTGTGTAATCCTTTGTCGAGTTTGTTCTTTCATAATTAAGGAACTTCAGAACTTGCTTGTAGATATTAGTTCAGATCACACAATCTTATGCAAATATTGAAATGATGAAGGCAATTAGGATTTAGCCCTTTTGCTTAAAAGATCACCATGATCTTACCTCTAGTAAATCCCCTTTGATTTTAACATAACACCTTTTATTTCTATAAGCCCAAATATCATCCTTGACCTTGATTATTTATCGCCTTCATTGTACCTACCATAAAGCAAGTTGAGCATTTGAAGGAGTATAATTGGGTTTACGGATTAAGTGTGGGGAATCATAACGCATAGTTCACTATTGTATTAAGGATGGGTATAGTTGTGGAGATTTTTAGTTCTCCTTTATATTTCTCTTCGCTTAATTTCCTTGTTTTATAATCATAAATACAAAAAATGACAAATATAGTGAAAAATAAGGATAAAAATGAAAAAGAAAATTAAAAAAAAGAAAAGGAAGGAAGAGAAGATAAGCAAAAAATGAAAAGAAGAGGGGAGAGAAGAAGTGTTCAATTTGTTAAGTCAGAGGAAAGAAGTGAGTGTTTTATGGTCATTCTTTTGTCTCTATTTAAATGCTCAATTTGTGTTGTGGTTTTAACCTACATTTTTCCTTCTTCCTACACTTATCTTGGCTCCATTACATCCTAAATAAGGACCTTCGAATTGATGCTTGTGTTTGATATGAGTAGTGCAGATTGGATTAGTAAGCAAGCTTATGGTAGATGCCTTACATGAAATGAACGATGACTGAATACATATCGTACCTTTAAATGCTTGAGAGGATGAAGAGTTGAGTGAGTATCTATCACACTTGCTTGATGGTTCTTTTAGTTGAAGTGCTTGTTTATTTTAGCTAAATATGCAAATAATTACTTGTTTATAACGTATTATGACTTTCCAATTCTTAGGTTGTGTTTGTTGAAATGATCGTTCATATCTTTTACTATTAGTTGGGAAATTTGTTGTTCATTGTTTAGTATTGTTTGTTTTGCTTTGATTTAGTAAAATGGTAAGGAATGTTGCAAAAATTGTTGTTTACATAATTCATTTTTATTGCTATTTGACCATAATACATTGCTAATATTAAAAACGAGAATAATAAAAAATCCTAAGTAACAAACGAAGAGGCTAAAGTACCTAAAGTGGTGATAAATCCTATCAATAAAATAGGTTGTACAAAAAGTCCATCTATTTCCAATCTCCAATACAAATCTTTAAAATTTTATATAATCGTCTGTTAATTGAATTAATGGATTGTCCAGTTACAAGTAATATGAAAATCCATAGCTCTTTAACAAAAGTTATAGTATAGAAATATATATAGTATTCCGCCTAACGACCTTATTTATTGAATGAGGGAAAAAAATTTAAAGAACTTATAGATATCGATAAAACTACAAATATTTTCATTTTATAGTAAAGATAACATAGAATGAAGGATTGCATAGATAGCAGAAACAAAAATATAACCTGAGTATTGGAAAGGGGGATGAGTGTCGAATCTGCGATATTTGTTAAATTCTTGCATTTTTTGACATTCGTTCTCTTCCTTGAACTTTTCTCTAGTCCACCCTTCAATCTCTTACTTGATGTAGGTTTTGTCTTCATTTTCATATCTTTTATATGATTCGTTTCACCAAAATTAATGTCAGCTAGATTCATCACATTCATTTCAGTATTTAACCGTTGGCTCAACTCTTCATGTTGTGATATTAGGTTCTCTTCATCAACTATTTCTTCACCTTGCAATATCTCATCAACCATGTTCAACATGTTTAAAAGATGATCTTTGACAATTTTTAAAGTATCTCTCCTTTTTGCTGCTTTTGTAACCAATCACATGCTTAATGCACATAATTTTTTATACCTTATACTTGACAACATTTTAGGATCCATTTCACTTTCATCGATAGTGGAGTTTTTACTAAAAAGGTACCATGATTTTGCTTTCCGTGTCCATATTTTCAAAATATACTTACTTGGGATTCTCTAAATATTTTTTAAGTTAAAAACCTTTAACATATAAGAACATAAAATGCTAGCAAACTCAAACTTCTAACAACTACAATGAACTTCATCATTTGATGAATCATAAGTGACCATATTAGAGCAGCTCTTCCCTATAAGACTGATCTCATATTTTGTAAACGTGCCATCTTCACCGTAAAGACAAAAACTAGAATCGTGAGAATGATTCCATTGATCTTGAAAACATTTAAACACTTATGGCATGTACACAGTAGCTGTATGCTTTAAAATTTGAATAAATGCTTGCAATGTTGGAATGCTTACATTACTTCTAAAATCAGCTTTTAACTCATCAAATCGACGATCATCATTAAGCCTCTGGAAGTGCTTAAATAATTGTAAAAAAGTTATGCTAATGACTAATGTAACTTTTTACAATGCCATTCATGCTCTCACTTCGTTAGGTGGTGGTCATGTCTGCCCAAAATATTTGGCATCCATAAAACAAAACCCATTTTTCCTTTATATGAAACATACGTTTCAACCATTCATCATCTTCAAGTTCATATTTTTGCAACATCTTATTTCATGCATTGGAAAAATCTTCTTCTTCTTTATATTCATATATGTTTGAGCTGAAATCCCATGAAAATTCTTTAACGGAGAAAAACACCAATCAAATGGATTACAACATTTTGATAAATATGCCAAATACATAATCGATGATGAGTTTTAGGCCATCATGAAGCTAATGCCTTTGCAATTGCCGCATCCTGATCAGTAAGAATAGTTGTAGGCTTTTTGTCAGACATGACTCTATCAAATGTATCGAACAACCACTTAAATATAAGAGTAGTCTCATTATATAGGGGTGCAATACCAAAGACTGTTGTTTGCTTATGATGGTTCACACCGACAAACAAAGCAAGCGGATAACCCTCACTATTCTTCTTGTAAGTAGTATCGAAGCAAACAACATTACCAAAGTCTAAGTAGTCATTCCTGATATTTGCATCAAACCAAAATATGTTAGTTATCAAATCATATTCATCCAATTAAATGGCATAAAAAAATTAGGATCTTTAACCTGCATTTTATACAAATATTCTAACATACCATCTGTATCTCCCTTTTTCGTGTCTTTTATTCTTTCAGATCTTAAATAATTCTTATAATCCTCCAGAATAAAGACAATATTATTTCTCCTACCTGCTTATCTTACTAAAAGATCATGGGATGCTTTCAATGGAATTCCCACATCATTAGCCATTTCAATTTGCATTGCTGCAACTGAAGATATCTTTTTGTGACTTCTATGCAAATGTATTTTGTTAGGACTTGAAAGGTAGTAATTATAATCCTCCATAAATTGAATCACTTGAAAGTTTCCAGTTTGTAGACTATTAACTTTCATTTTTGCCTGAAAACTAAATTTTGGTTCTGAACTTGGAGCTCCTACATACAAATCTCTTTTATCTGGCAACCTTTTACCTTTAGCACTATAACAAAAAAGCCTACAAATCAATTTACTGGATTTATCTTTATGACTTTTGCTTCATCTAATTCTCAATCCCATATGTTTAGCATAAATTAAATAAAATTGATAAGCTTCTTCTTCTGTCTCGAACTGCATGCCAATTTTGGATACTAACTCTCTTACAACCAAATCTCTTGAATTCATATTACTACTCTCATTCGCAATGCCAATATCATTGTTATACTTCTCCTTCTCAATTTCATAATCTAAATGATGACATGGAGTAGATCTACCTTCCATTTTTACACCTATCAAATTCACAAACGAGTACCATTATTTTCAGATAAAATTATTAACACAACCAAAAACAAGTATTAAGAAAAACCTAGGATGTTTTTTAATTTGCCATGCATATCTTATTTCATTCCTATAACAGAAAATTTTATCAGAGATTTGAGAACTTTTTATTCCTATATTACAAATATTATGTTTTATATGTTTTTAACTACAAGTTAATATTAAGCAACTCAACCCCTACACATTAATTATCACTGACTTGTATATAAAAACAGAAACTATAAACATGCCCAAAAAGTTAGAAACCAACAATTTTCAAATATCTTCAACACTTACAGAAAACATAAATGACAATCAACTCAAACTTTAGACAACAATTATCACTCATGTATATGTAAAAGCAAAAATTATAAACATAAACATAAAAGTTAGATAGCAATGAATACAAAAACATCAAACAGAAACATAAAAGTTAGATAACAATGAATTCTAAATATCTTCAACAATTACTGTAATGAAAACATAAATAACAAATTATCTTTAACAACCAGTAAGTAAATAAACAAAGGTGAAAGACAGCTATTCCTCAATAATTGATTAACATAGAGAAATGGTAAAAAAAACATAGAGAGGGACATAAAGACTAATAAAATAGAGGTAGAAAGGCAGTTTTTTAGGAGAGGATCGTAAGTTAATTTGCTTAAAGAAAATAAAGTTTCTGAAAATCGGATAAACAAATAAGTTAAATGGTGGGAAATGTTACTAATAATTGCTTTGGAAAAGACAAACATTATAATCATCATCATTATCCTAATTTTATTTGTAAAGAATTTATTAATATTGTATTTTGTAATATGTTAATTTTCATTTTATTTCCTTAACAAAAATAATTAATTATGAAGGAGAGCTGCACGACCGTGTATGCTCCATTTTCTCAGATAACCTCATACAAAGAAAGAGAGAGGTAAATACTTTTTAAAGTCACAAAGAAGAGAGGTAAATATCTTATTCATCATATTTCATTAATTTCTAAAGAAGAGGAGAGAGCAGAGAGCAAAGAAAGAGGTTGGCTAGATTGCGACTAATAGAACATAATAGTTTGAGTTAGATAGAAGACTAAGTACGTCTAAGTGAATTAGAACAAGTCTGAGTGAATTAGAACAAGTCTGAGAGACAACCCTCTCATGATTGTGAACTAGCACAATCATGATAGAAGCTTTCACGCAGCAAGGGTGCACGATCATGCATAAGCAAGATCGTGACAGAAGTTTTCACACAGCAGGGTGCACGATGGTGCACAAGCACGATCATGACACAAGCTTTCATTCCTTAGGGATGCACGATTGTGCACTGTCACGATTGTGACAAAACCTTTCCTTCGCTAAAATGCACGATCGTGACAACAATCTTCATTCATCAAAGGGTGCAACATGATCGTGACAAAATGTTTCATTCACTGAACTGTACGATCGTGCACCAGTACGATCGTGCAGGGCGAGGTTGTAGAACCCGTTTAAAACAACTCTAAAAACACACCACCCATTTATTATTCTCTACCTTACGCTCCTGTCTCGCCAGTTTCGACACCCATAGCTCATTCTTTTCCAAGTTCTTACAAAATCTTGTAAGTTTACTTAGGTTTTTCATCAAAACTTTCAGTTTTTTCCTTTTCTTTTCCTCTCTTTCCCTCTATTTTCGTAGGTTTTTGTCTTTAGAGGCTGAGTGTGTTCCTTTTTGAAACTTATCATGTTTCTTTTGTGATTTTTTCAGGTTTTCATGTCATTATGCCTTTAAGAACCAAGATAACTGGCAGAAAATCTGTCAAAATTGTCTAAGCTGAGGTGGAAGGCTGAAATGCAGTAGATATTACAGCTAATTTTCATTCCCTTTTCCCATTTATTCCAACGAAGAAGGTGATAGGTATGCTCTTCTCAAGACTAGGATCATTCGTACATCATGATATTTTAATTTTTATCTGCTAGAAGAAATAGGGTTGAAAGATAAATTGGTGAAATTGTGTAAGAAAGGTCATTGGGAACGATATGTGCATATGGATTACCTTGTTTTCCATGAACTGACACTTGAGTTTTTCACTTCTTTAAGGTTTGAGTCTAGCAAACCTATTCTAGTTTAGACTATGAGGCCAAGTTCATAGCTTGGATGACAAGTTATTACACCAACTCTTTGATTTTGCTAAGCCACAGGTAGAAGATCACCATCAAGACTTCTCATCTACCATTTATTGGAAGTATTTAACTGACTTACCTGATTTAAATGCTTACAATGCATCGAATGCACACATTCTTAATCCTGAGTGGTTACTTTTGCAAAAATTCATATGTCATGTTGTGTTTTCCAAAACTCAAAGCAACAAATGCTTCGCTAGGGAGTTGTTTTAATTATGGTACATAGATGAAAAGATTAAGTCTAACATGTTCTCTTATTTTTCTCAATCTTTGATCCAATTTGTGGCAAGAAAGGGAACATCCATAGGAATGAGGAATTTAGCCACTGCTTTGGCTTAACATTTTCAAATTGATATTACTGGACTAACCTTTGTTCCTTATAAGTATTTTGATGCATCGTACTTAATACGTGCAGAGATCCTACTGTACTATAATACGGAGCTCCGAGATCCTCAGACATATACTGCAGTCAAGCATAGGTTTTCAAGTGGAGCTTCAAGTTCAAGACTTGATTCTCTGGACTCATATTAATCAAGTGAGGAACAAAAGGGGCCAACAAGTTGGGAGAGAGTGTGCATACTCTTGGCCGAAAGCAACAGAAAGAAACAGCAGCAACTCAATCAAATGAATGACCAAATGCAACTAATAGCTCGCCAACAACGGTACCTCAATAAAAAAAATCACATGTATTGGGAGATGCAAGGACTCCACATGCCATCTCCAACCCTATTGCCTCTGCCCTCTCCATAAGCTTTCTAAACTCCCTCTTTTATCATTTTTGTATTTATTTGTTATTTGTTTGTTTATTTCTAGTTCTTTTGTGACCGTTACAATGGTAGTTGCTTTGTGTTATGGTCTTTGGCTTTAGTAATTGTGTTCTTTGTTATCTCATCACACATTGAGGAAAATGTATCCTTCAAGTGTGGGAAAGTAGCTACCAAGCTACGTAGCTAATTATTTGGTGCTTCCATTACATTGTGGTACATCTTGTAGGTTATATATTAGGTTGCTGGCTCTAGGTTTATCATTTTCCCTACACTTGAATCTTTGAGATAGAAGTTGTTGCCTTGAAATTCTATCATAGTAGTCAGAATTAGGATTGAATCACATGCTTGAAGATTGAATTAAGCTGCTTGGATAGAAGGTGAACCATGCAGATTGGCTTGAGTAGTTGGTTACATAAGCTTTCTCAGAAATTGATATTTGAGTGATTAGGTGATGTGTAGAAAATGATGGATTTGAGCCTAAGCGAGGAGTTGAGCCTATATGACTCTATTTCATAGTCATATTATTTCCTTGATTGTATGATATTCCTATGGGTAGTACCCCTAGAACATACCCTAAACCAATTAAAATCTACTAGATGCATGCTAAATAGAAGTGATTAAGGCCCTCATTCTTTAGCCCTTGACTTAAATGACCAACCTATGTCATTATCCCTTGTAAATCCCTTTGAACCTTCGACCTTTTTTTCTAGAAAACACGTCATTTTAAACCTTAAACCTTATTAACCTACCCTATTACAAGTTTAATAGAGTGCTAAGTTTGCATTAGTTTGGGATTTTTGACTAAATTTTTTTAATGAGACGCTTTAAGCGACTTTCTTTGTACTTCTACTTTTAGAGCACATTACAGCTAGCTGCTAATGTTAGTTTGTATTTCTTTATTTTTGTGAAAAAAGGAGAAGAGAAAAAAGAAAAAAAAGCAAAAAGAGGAAAAGAATAACATATAGCAGCAATAAAAAGTGCAAAGTAGTTAGTTATATCCATTTGCATGTCTCAGAAATCATTTTGCGTCCCTTTGCATACTTTGTATTTTATGAGTGCTTGTGATGAGCCCTCAAACTCCTTTTTACATACCTTAAACCCTAGCCCCATTACAACCCTCAGCAAAGTCCTTTTGATCTATTTGTGTATGTAATCACTGTGAAGAAGAATCGGTATATTTGCAAGCCTATGGTGGTGTACTTTCCTATAGGGAGTCTTGAGCAAAAAACTAACCTTAAACAATTGAGTGAAATGAGTGAATTCTATGAGGAAGATCCATTTTGAGTCTATGCTTGCCTGTGATTGATAATGTCATATCTTAAGTCTATTTGTGTATACTGATGAAAATTAGTTATGATGTATGTAGTAATTGGACATTCGAGTGGTCAAAGTTTGAAAGATTACATTCTCTTAATCCCTATGATGATGAATTAATAGAGTAGATTGATTGTGTTGAATTTTGCTTGAAGACAAGTTAAGTTTTAAGTGTGGGGAAGTTGATAAGTATGTTTTTAGGTTATGTTTCTAGTGTGTTTTCATATGTTTTAAATGCTTCTTTGTGTGTTTTAGTTCTAGTTTATTTGATCTTTAGCATCTTTTATTGATCTTTGAAGTATTTAGTTGTTTCTTTACATTATCTAGTGGTTGAGAGTAGTTTTGGCGCTTCTTTTTAGGATGGATTGATGCACCTTGTTAATGAAATGTGTAGGTATTAGATTTGCAGTTGTGGATGTGCTATAGGTAGTTTCATGGCACAATTAGGTAGACTTAGAGAATTCAAATGACAATGACATCTGATGGAGAGGAAGGACAATGTGTGAGGAGGTTGCAGTTTAAATTTCAAGTCAATTAGAGGTCTGAAGAGGAAGTTATAGCCAACAAATGTAGAAAGCTATCAGAGCATGATCGTGCAACTACAAGAAGAATACCTCTCTGTCACAATCGTGCAACTGAAGCTGATTGCCTCTCTGTCATGATCATGCACAAGCACGATCGTGCAACTGCAGCCGATTACCTCTCTGTGATGATCATGCTCGTGCACAAGGGTGACAACAGAACTTGCTGAAATCAGGTCAAACACGGGCTTTTGTGTTCATTATTTATGGAAATTAATGATGTTAGGAACATATTAACCGAATGAATTTATATTCAGTTTTTTTTTGGTGGTGGTTTCACCATCATTTTGGTGCCTATAAGGACAAAGTACAAAATATTGTCATGAATGAAATTGTTTTGACCTTTTCTATGCTTTTTCTAGCATTCTATGTATTTGATTCGGATTAGAGCTGGAAAGGCCTCTATTAACTGTAAATAATTTATTGGAACTTCCAACTTTATAAAGCCAACCCTCCTTTTTTTGTTTTGGTGTAAAGAGTCGACTAAATTGTGGTAAGGTTAGATTCTTTCATTTTCAACATTTGTCAATGATAGATGTTCTCCTTTTATAATAAAAGAAATCACTTTGTTTAACTTAATAAACTAATTCTTGAACAAAAGATATATTGGTGCAGGATAACTCAGTTTGTTTCTTCTTCTTCCTGAAAGCCCTAGTCAGGTTAGAGCTATAGCTTCTCTAAGTAATCATCCTACTTTTTGAGTCCTATGATTCATCCTCCTCAGCAATCAGTGTACTCTTGCATGCCTCATAGCACATGAAAGAAATTCTAGTAGCAGGAACCAACTTCATGCATCTTGGACCCAATCCTTTATACAAACCTAGTAGTCCTTCATTCTCAAGAATGGTCATAAGAGCATGAAGCATATTCTGGTACTGCTTCCTATTGAGTGCCCCATATTGTATGTTCTTCTGACCAACCTTAAATGGGAAAGATACAGTGCTTTATATTGCACCAGCTGCTGATCCAATAAAAGAGTCATGGCAATCCTAACTTTTCTTTTTTGAATTCCACGACCATGCACATAATTAATAATGAAGTTAATTATGAGAAAATGGAGCATGCACGACCATGCATGCTCCATTTTCTCAGATAACCTCATATGAAGAAGAAGAAGAGAGGAAAATGCATTCTGAAGTTACCAAGAAGAAGAGGAGAGAGAAGAGAGTAGAGGTCAGCTAGTTCACGGCTTGGCTAATAGGATAGTTTAAGTTAGATAGAAGAGTGAGTAAGTGCGTCTTTAAAATTTAGATAAAAACGATGTCATTTTTATTTTAGACAGAATAGGATAGGGTTAAGTTGCACAAAGGATCTGGACTCCATCCATACCATCTACAGATTTCGAAAACTTACAGATGCAGTAGGTTCCTATAATGATTGTCTTATAACAAGTTAAAGACCTTCCGATAGTAACGTCCAATCTTTTATAAAAGCTTGTACGATATTACAGTTACACAGACTAAATAAGGAAAAGAAGACACAAAGAGAAACACTGAGACCAAAAGACAACACAGGAAGTGAGAGATACTTGTACTTTTTCCCCTACCTATTACATATCAAAACAACTTATTTATACGTATTCACATTAACTCCCTTGAAACACCCATGTAACTTTCATGCATGGTTTCACTTTCACATTAAATTCTTTGTATGATTTTAGATCTCAACTTCCACGTTAACTTCGTTGAATGTTAACTTCCTTTCATAGTTAAGTTGTCAACTTCCATGTTAACTTCCTTGCACGATTACTTCTACAAAAGACACTTGTTCAGATCTCATGCTTTTGGTTCTTCAAGTTAGGATCATATGCCATGTCTCCATTTACGTGTTGTGACAAGAAATTACCCCCAATCGTCAAAAAAGACCTTGTCCTCAAGGTCAAATTGAGGATAAATTTTTTAGAAATGGGATAGAGACATCCATGAACTATCAGTAGGACCATCTCATGCAATGAGCAGCTCTGTCTGAAAACTTTTAGCATAAAGTGTACGTCTTACACCCACAATATCACAAGGATATAACATTGGCCCTATATCAGAAGTAATCAATGGTAGAGGAACAACTTGACGGTTGAGTTCTCCAATGCACTTATTTAATAGACATATATGAAAAACAGGATGACTGCAAGTTTCATGGGGTAATTGCAGTTTATAAGCGATTGCACTTATTTGTTTTAAGATCTGGAAGGGGCTAAAATATCGAAGACCTAGTTTTTGTGACTGACGCAATTGCACTGAATCTTGTCTATATGGTTGAAGTTTGACAAAGACCCAATCTCCGACATTAAAAGAGACCTCAGTGCATTGAGAATCAACAAAACATTTGATAAGATCCTGAGCTAGACTCAAATTAAACTTTAAACACTTTAGAACTTTAACTCAGAGAGCAATTTATTGCAGGACATCATCAAAAGTGGAATCAGATAGAGTCGTAGGAAGAATGGTCAAAGGGTCACAGTCGTAAACCATTTTGAATGGAGTCATGCCAATAGAAGTTTGAAAAGAGTTGTTGTACCAAAACGCAACCCATAGCAGAAATTGCGCCCATAACTTTTGATATTCATAAATAAAGCAGTGAAGATACATCTCTGTGCATTTATTAAGAGCTTCTAATTGACCATTTATTTGAGGATGGTATGAAGAACTCATGGCCAAAGTAATGAACTGTAACCGAAAAGGATGTTGCCAAAAAGCACTAGTGAAAGCTTTATCATGATTAGAGACGATGGACTTAGGAATTCCATAATGTTTCATCATTGTTTGTACAAAAACTTTAGTAAGATGTAAACTAGTAAAGTTGGCACGAAGAGGAGCCAAATGACTATAGTTAGAAAGACAATCAATAACCACTATGATCAATGAATACCCTTGGGTCAAAGGGAGCTGTGTAATAAAGTCCATTACAACATCATCCCAATTTTGAGAAGGAATTAGTAGTAAAGTAAGTAATCTGGAGGGGTGTAGTTGGGAAACCTTAGACTATTGATATATTTGGCACTATCAAATATAATAGCAGATGTTATGTGTCATATTTTTCCAAAAAAACATACTAGATATACGAGCATGAGTACAAAGAAAGCCAGAATGACAACTAACTGGAAAAGATTGGAACTCCTATAAAATTTTAGAAATTATATCTTTAAATTGATGAGGAATAACCAAACGGTTTTTCCAAAATAAAAAACCATCATGAACATAGTAATATGGCATGGAAAAAGGATTGTCATGGAAGGCATGAATAAGAGATTTTAATTCCGTAGAAGACTGTAAGACCACATAAATATCATCAAGAAACCTAGAGCAAGGTGTAGAAACAACCAAAAAATAAGAACGAGATAAAGCATCAGTAGCTTGATTTTGTTTATCCGGGTTATATTTAATGGAATATCAATAAGCTATAAGTTTCGGAAGCCATTCCTATTGTTTTGGTGTCTGAACCATTTGATCTGTGAGAAGTTTGAGGCTTTTTTGATCTGTTTGGATGATAAATTAGTGACCCATCAAATAATGATGAAACTTAGTGACAGCTTCTGTGATTACATTGAGTACCCTTAAATAAGCCAATTAGGCACTCACTCTAGAAGATATTTGTTTAGAAAAATATACAATGGGGTGACCTTGTTGGCCTAAAACTGCACCAATTCCATGTCCAGAGGCATCAGTTTCAATGACAAATGGTAAGAAAAAATTAGGCAGAGCCAAAACTGGGCAAATGATAATGCCATTTTGAGAATTTTGGAAAGCAGTTTAGGCATCAGCTGACCACTGAAACTTATCTTTCTGTAGTAACTAGTTAAGAGGAAAAGCAATGGTGGCATACTGTCATATAAAACAATGATAATATCTAATCAAACCAAAAAATCCTCTGAGTTGTGAAACAGTCGAAGGAACAGGCCAATTCATAATAGCTTGAATCCATTGCGACACCTGCACCTAAAGTTACATAACCCAAATATTCGATTCGAGTTTGGCCTAAGGAATATTTAGAAAGTTTTGAAAAATGTTGATGTTGTAATAATTGTTCTAACATGATAGCTAAGTGTTCAAGATGAGAAAACTATGATGGACTATAGACAAGTATGTCATAAAAAAAAGAGAGCATAAACTGTCTCAAAAATGGGTGAAATATATCATTCATAAAAGCTTGAAAAGTAGCAAGAGCATTTATGAGTCTGAATGGCATAACTAACCATTCATAGTGCCCATGGTGTGTCTAGAATGTTGTCTTCTTATGATCTTCAGGACGAACTAAAACTTGATGATAACTAGAGCGTAAGTCTTGTTTAGAGTAAACTAAAGAGCCATACAACTCCTCTAAGAGTTCATCAATAGTAGGCATTAGAAAGGAATCCTTCATAGTCACTACATTTAAAGCCCTGTAATCCATACAAAACTGCTACGTACCATCTTTCTTTTTAACCAAAAGGACCAGCTCCAAATTCTAAAACTCTTATATACCCTTAACTTCTATATTGAGTGTGTTTTTGGCTAAAATTTCGTGAGTACATAAGTGAAGAACTCACTTATGTACCATCTGTGATTAAGTCGGTCACGACCGTGGCTTGTTTAAATGACAACCATACACACTTTGTTTTTCATCTGATCTTTTATACATGTGACCCCTAGGTTCCTAGTTATTTTGGTCACTTGAATTAACTCTTAATCTGAGAAAATCATGGAGGGTTTCATGATGCCAATTTACCATAATGTAAGTGGATTAATGCTCAAACTCTTCGATAGTTAATTATCTAACTTATGAACTGTAACACCCCACTCCTGCCGAACCCGAACCCGATATCGACAGTGATACCCGAATCCGTACCCCGCGAGGGTGGCGTGTCACATCACTGAACACATCACTTAACACTGATCAGTTATTAAACAGAAATCGGCATACTTTTTTTTTTAAAACACTTTACACTTATCACTTATTGTGTGCCCACTTTTTCTTTTCAAAAACACTTTGTCTATGTA
>JANZXP010087353.1:0-24470 GCA_027576715.1 Erythroxylum flavicans
GATGAGCTAATATTTATGTGTATGTATGATAACTATGCTTGTTTTATTTTCTGTGAATGTATATCATGTTGTTTGGTAAGGATTTTGTTACTTTGTATGGATGAAAAATAGAAAATTTAAGAAGCATGAAAGCATGAATATATTATGAAATGTATGAGCACTGAAAAATCTGTTATGTGGGTGAGAGAGAAATCCATTTCGTTAGTCACGTGCACGATGACCTATAGCCTTCTCCTGGCTGCCCGCTTGAGGCCACGAGATCCTGAGAAATTAGACTCGTTTCGTTTCACGGTGTAAACTTCGATTTCGCCGTTTCGTTCCACGGAACTCTCGAGCCATTGTGTTGTGCATTGCATTTTGATATGTGAAGTTATGATGTAATTTGAGTGTTATGTTCGATGATAACTTTCAGCCAATATGTTCTTTGTGATGATTTGTTGTAATATGAATATATTTTGTGTATGGTTCATTATCACCGGCTATAAATATATTAGCAACTGAGCTGTGTAGCTTAACCCATTTTTCTTCCCTCCTCAGGTGCAAACCAAGACGATAGTGACCCCTGCAAGGCATCGAAACCTCCTCATTAGTTAAGGACATTTGGACTAAGTCAGTCCTGTAATAGCTCGCTTGGCATATCAGCATAGAGCATTTTTGTATTTTGAATTAAGTTGATGTGTAATATGTTTTGTAATGACTCTGACAATATTTTAAAATGGATATAATGAATTTTAATTCTTCGGTATGATTCTGTTACTTTAAAGATTTGGATAATGAAATGTGTATGTGCATGTTATGTTTGATGAATTTGTCAATTTCTGTTCGTCTTAGAATAGCATGGTAGAGTTGGGAGGATTGCGAGTGAAAAATATAGACGAAAGGATTCGTCTGTGATGACATCACAACACAGAGGCAAGGAGGAATAGAAAGGAGAAGTATCCTCTGTGCTGATGTCAGAACATAGAGGAAATGATGAATGAAGAGTAGAGGTATCCTCTGTGCTGACGTCAGAACACAGAGAAAAGGAGGAATAAAGAGTATAAGTATCCTCTGTGATGACGTCAGAACACAGAGGACACGTCATCACATAAAAGATAGAACGTAGAGGAATGGATGAGTAGAGAATAGAAGTATCGTCCGTGAGGACGTCAGAACACAGAGGACACGTCATCATATAGAAGAGAAAACATAGAGGATAGACCACAGACAATAAGTGGTCAACACAGAAGATAAAAGTCAACCACTGAGGATAGATCATAGGCCAAGGATTATAAGAAGGAGTTAAGAAGTTATATGAGTTGAAGAATATCATCTGTGATACTGTTCACAGAGTATCATCTGTGTTACTGTTCACAGAGTATCGTCTGTGTTAATGTTCACAGACTTCTTTTGTGTTATTATTCACAAACATCGTTTTTGTTATTATTCACAGAGTATCGTCTGTGTTACTGTTCACAGACTTCCTCTGTGTGTACTGTTCACAGACTTCATCTGTGTTACTGTTCACGCTATCGTTTGGGTTACTGTTCATGGTTATCTTCTGTCCTCTTTTTGACCACCCAGATGTTTCAATTGGCCTTCGAGGTCCTTATGAAAGTTGTAGCTCTTGAAGTCCTCTATCAAACTATCTAAAGAAACTCTGAATTGGATGACTATAGTAAAAGATATACTAACAGATCTGAAGCATGTATATATACAAAGTGTGGACTCACCGACGCTGTTCCTTAAGGTATTCAGGTTGAAATGGATAAATGGATAGTCAAAGAGCAGAGCTGAACTAAAAAGGAGAGTTGTTGAAGGCAAGTATGGGTGATGAATATGTGTTATAAGTATGCGACAGTTGTGGTATTGGAGAAGAGAAGATAAACCGATAATGGTCAAGGTGATGAAAATAAGCTCATGTATTACGATATTCTGCATGGAAGTCAGGGTTCGGGAGCGGGTCCTGACATTGATCATGATTGTCGCCATTAACTCATCCTTATCATCCCTTAGTCTTATAAGCCAATTAACTTTAGTTTGGCTAATCCTTAACCTACTATCGTATTAGTGGAGGTTCACTCTAATACGATCTATAATAACTCATGTTAATACTAACCTAGAAATAACTCTAACTAATAGTTAGATTATATAAGTTTATAAAATCTTTCACCTCTTCTCTCCTTTTTAATATGAGAGTTATTACCTATATCACATTTCACTATAAGAAAATTGTAAATTACTGACGGAAAAAATTCTATAGTACATTACCGACGGAACATGCTTTCCATCGGTATAGTTATCGGGAAAAAAGGTGCTTTGCGACTAAAAAAAACTCTATCAGTAAAGGAGGAGGTGAAACTTTTACTGATGAAAGTTAGAGACGGATCAATGAAAGTCATCGTAAGAATAGGTGCTAATGATTCCCGGTAAGAAATACCGATGGAATTTATAGACAAAATTTTTGTCTATCGTTAATTTACCGTCAAAACATTTGATCCATTGGTAAGTTCAACAATGTCGGGTTGTTGATTTAATTCGAAGGAAAATGACATCGTTTGTGGATCTATGGATATATCCATTTCATGTCAACGTAACTCTTTGATTTTGTACATGGGACCTTTTAAAGAGCTCCTGTGTAGAAAGATTATCCTTGTCTTTGTTTATGTCTCAGGTTGGGGCAAATTACTATAATTCATCCCCGTCTATGAAGAAATTTTAGCTTTGATTTGTGCCAAAGTTTTAGACGAAAAGGAAATAGAATCTTTATTTGAATACCTTCTGTTAACCAGTTTTTGGAAATTCTGTTTATGATAATTGAACTCTATTATAGGTGCATTTAACATGCATTTCTCTATTCCAATCTGTAAAATCTTCAGACCATTTGGGAAATTGAAAAAATAGCTTACGAATGATATTCTTAACTATTATTAATGAAGGTAATAAAATATTCATCCAAAAAGAAGGGTTTCCATTTTTTCAAATGAACGATTTGAAGACCTATTAGTTCTAACAGCTGATTGTAAAGTGGATCATTCGAACATTTCAATTCATAGATAAGCCAACGAATTTACTGTTCATCCCCATTAACCACTCGGGCATCAACCCAGGAAGAATCAATTCCATACTAATTTCTTTATCATATTTTAACACAGGTCAATCCCTCCTTCTCACATTTCATTTAGTTTGTGAAAAATTTTAAAAAAACCTTTCCCTCCAACCTCACCGACATCTTCTTCTGGTGTTCTCCAGTTATACACCATCGTCATTTTCACTTTCTCCAGTTAGTCGTCCATAGAGGTTAGTTATTCCTCCTTTCCACTTGATTTTTCATTTTTCTTTTTGTTGTTGTTAAGGAAGGTTTTGTTTTCGGTTTTGGTTGATTTCGTTTGTGTTTGCTGTGTCTATTTCAAGTGTTAATGGCTCATTTTGCATATGAACATATTGCTATTGGTGAAGAATGCACAGTACCAGTGTTTTCGTTAATAGTTAGGGATGAGTTTGTTATACCTATAAAGTGTTCGATGAAAGGCTTAAAAAGGATAAATTTGTTTTGTTTTAATATGGTAAGTTAAATAGAATCAAATATAGTGTGGATATGATTCAAATACAATGTTTATACTTTTATAACAAATACATAATTGAACTAGTATAGTACCTAAGGTGTCGATCTCACGAGGAGGGATAATCTAATCCTAAAATATAAGGCCATAAACAAATACAAAAATTCAAATTGTACTAAACTAAAAATGATAACTCAATTCAATCAATCAAATCAAATTAAGAATCAATCATGGAAATACTAATTACTAAGCAATTGCAACACACCCAAGAATCAACCTAAAGAAATTAGCAATTGAGAGAAAGGAAATTTTACCTATCCTTATTGGTAACCTAATGGATTATAAATTATTTGATTATTGGTTATAAACGATTCTAGGGTTGATTACTCTTTCTTGAGTTATAACCATTAACCCTAAATCATAAACCGTAATCAGATTATGGAGGCCGCAATCTCTCGATTTACAACCTATCCAAAACCCTAATTAGTTATGAAGTTCTCTAATAAGCTACCAAAAACCTATGCAAGATCTCTCTTCACATAATTTACCGATTTAATTTAATTTTAATTTATATTAAATCATCTAACTCTCATTAGCCCAATTTAATCGTTTTTCATTCAATTCACCCTCTCAGTTTATTATCGAATTATGCAATCACAGAATTAAATCACAATAAATCCAACAAACACAAAAACAATCAGATTTCATTAATTCAAGAATATTGAACATAAATTCGGAAGGGCGTTTCTGATTGATGTTTTGATAAAATTCTTGGTTGGTATAATGAATCATTGCCTCTTGATTATAAAATGGTTGATAATTTTTATAATATGAAGAAACTTATTAGGGGTCTTGGTTTGCTAGTTGAAAAAATTGATTGTTGCAAATTAGGATGTATGTTGTTTTATCTAATTTTATACATTAGATTATTTAATATTTTTAATTTTATCTAATTGTATACATTAATTAGATAAATATTGTCATTTATAAGTACTTATAATATGTTTTTTTCAGAAAGAATTCTTTTGGGATCCAAAATTTAATGCAGTAATTTATAATGTATGGAGAGGTGAGCTCGTATACGTTATAGAGACTTTCTTGCTTCGATACACAAGAATGGTGTACGACCACCATATTTATATGAAGAAATATAGAGTCGTTAGCAACAGTATTGGACATCACCCAAGGCAATATCTATTTCAGAGCGCAATTCTACCAGCAGATGTGGAGGACCAGACTGAGAGAGTCTACCTGTATACACTGGAGGATCTTTGACCCACCAAGAGCATACACTTCAACTTGTAAGTAACAAAATTTTACACTTATATCCTAATTTTTGTACTTTGATGTACGAAATTTGATTTCGATGTAATTTGATGTATGAAATTTAAAATGAAAATATATGTGCATTATGGAGAATAATAATGTTATAAATGTCTGGTCTCATCAATGATGTGTTGTTGAGTTAAATTTTTTTGTCTAACAAGGGGTAAATAGCATAAAAATAGAGGAAATTCTACCAAAATTTTTGTAAATTGTAGTTCACTTATAACAATTTATTTTAACGCAGGAAAAGTCTATAGTCACGAAGCCTACACCACACCAACTCTTTTTACACACTCACACCAAGAAGCATGATGATGTGACCTTCATCAACATCTGATGCAGACAAGTTCATGTATGTAAAATCTATACTTTAATATTAATTCTTAAAAAGTATCACTTATTCATAACGCGTCGTAACACTAGTCAAAATAAACTAGACCTACTACTATAGTAGTGGTGAGTCTAGGTCAGTCCCATTGATAGTGTGTGTAAAGTTATTAATGAAGTTAAATGGTGTTTAGCTTATAGGGGGTTGGTTGGTTTATCAAATAAGAAAATAAAATGAAGTTAAACTAACAAAAGAAAATTAAAAAAACATAAGAAAATGATGAAAGTAATGAATACGTTAAGGACTTGGTTCTTTGGTTCAATCTGGCCTAAACTCTAATTAAACATATTTCATTGAATTATTGTCTTCATATCTCTCTTTGAACAATTGGTCGTAGATTAACAATAAGCTCTGTTAATCCTGGTTTTTCCTTAGGTCATGGTTAATTAAGAAGAGCTCGTTAATTAACCATAGCTATCGGGTAATGTAGGAGACACTCTCTAGACTTAACGGAAAACCACCTTACGAATGAGAAAACAGATCAATCTAAGAAATAATCACACAAGCTTGGATTATTTAACCTAGGTTATGTTATCCCTACTGGTTATGAACCATTAGTTGCTACAAATGAATCAGAATAACAATGATTACGTATTGTATTCGATTCTGACAATTGGTTCTTATATAAAAATAATCAAATAGAGCATTCAATCATTCTTACACAAGACACAAACATTGAACGTAGGATAACATAACCAATCCATAAGAGAAAGAAAACAACAAATATAAGGAGAAATACACTTAACTAGATCGTCTGTGTCGATTTCACCTCCGAACCAGCATCAGGAAAGTTACCTCTCAATAGGTCTCTCCATAGATGAGAGTTTTATTGGACTCTCTTCTCTCCTAATGCTCCTAAAGCTTCAACCCGAAAACACTCCAAAACTTTCATAAAACCCTTGCGTCGTCACACCCGTGACTTGGTGTTGTCACTGGCGTGACACACCATGTATAGGCATGAGGAATAACTCACGCTCATGCAACTATATTGCACAGTTGTGAGCTATCAACTTACAGTTGTGTAATAATTTGGCATGGTTGTGAGTTAATTCTCACAGTTATGCCAAATTAATTCACGATCGTAAGTGTGATGCTCCAATTTCTAGCCCTCCGGTTCTTCACATTTCTTTATTTTTGATCCCCTCTTCACATCACACACATGTATTCTTTAAAGCTTAAATGTTAGTGGAATGACGGTTAGTTGCATGGGAGCTAGATGGTGGACATGAGATGCTTAGTTGTTGGGTGTCACCATGAGAAGGCAACTAGCTGTCCACCTTTCTAGCATTCTTTATCACATTCTTTGATGCTTTATCTACTCCAAATGTAGCCGCAGAAAATACCTTTGCCTTACTCCTCAAATGCTATGTTAAATGGACAGGTGTGTGTGTGAAGTGAGACACCTTTCATAGGCTGAATTCCTGCACAGCCGTGAGTTATGCTCACGGCTGTGCAATAATTCCAGCATAAGAACTCTTCAGCATTTTCTTTATTTTTTTATCTTCTTCTTGTATTAATCTTTCTCTAATCTTCTCCTTCTTACTCGATGAAGACAAGTGTGATTCTTTGGAGAAACGGCCTAAATATAGTGCTTCCGACTCACTTTAACTCCTTTTCCTCCGAATTGTGCCTAAAATCACATATGAGTCAATGTGAGTATCTTAAGCAATTTCATATCATTAATCGCTAAGTGTTATGGAATATTTATACAATCAATTAAGCACATATCAATTTCCCCCATACTTAGCTTTTGGCTGTCCTTAGGTAAAACATCAAAATTAAGCTCATAGACCCAAAACATTCACTTAATTCCCATATTTTCCAAGAATACGTAATCATAAGAAAAGATGATTGACTTTCAAAAATTATAAGAAGAACTCAACATTTCAAGCTTTTACTTATGATCAATCAACATTCAATACCTTTAAAAACTGAGCAATCTAATGGTAGACTTGGAAAATGTGCTTAACTAAGATATATCTTTGGGTACACTCAATACTATTAATGATCATGACATTCCACAACTTTCCAAATCATTTCATTTCTCCATCACTAAGGTTCACATGCAAAATCATGGATCAAAGGACTTTTCAAGGTTGTAATGTGGGTAAAGGTAAAGTGAGATGTATTTGGGTCAAGTAGCATGAAAGCCATTAACGTTAGTGAAACAAAGCAACACTCAATATGACATCAAATGCAAAAACCAACATTCTCGCACAATTATGTACATCAACTATGATGAATGCAAAAACGATGTTTCACAACTCAAACTCAAACTCTCACACGCAAACCACATGAAGCATAACTAATCAAAAGGGATCACTTATAAGGATTGATGATAACAATACATTGAACTACAATGAGTGAACCTTCCAAGACAACATCTACCTTATATCCAAAATACTTAAATAACCCATTCAACACAACTTTAAGAGGATGAATTAATTATGAATAACTTTGCAAACCAAATATGCACTTGTATTTGGGTCAAGTAGTATGAAAGCCATTAAAGCTAATGAAACAAAGCAACATTCAATAAGACATTAAGTGCAAAAACCAACATTCTCGCACAATTATGTACATTAATTATGATGAATGAAAAAACGATGTTTCTCAACTCAAACTCAAGCTCTCACACACAAACCACATGAAGCATAACTAATCAAAATGGATCACTCATAAGGATTGACGATAATAATACATTGAACTACAATGAGTGAACCTTCCAAGACAATATCTACCTTATATCCAAAATACACAAATAATTGTTGTATGTCCCATAAACTATCATAAAAGTAATTTTGTTGATTATCCCATCTATAATTAAATTTTATATGATCACTCTAAACATAATTATAAGATTGGGAATATAAGTAATAAAAGAAATTACTTCTGTCCATGAATATTTTTTTCAAATTTTAAATCACTAACATGAAACAAAAAGTGAAAAGATCAAGAAAGAACTGAAAAGAAACAAATTAAAAAAATGTACAAAAAACCAATTAAAATCACAAATAAAAAATAAAACACCGCAAGCCCCAGCAACGGTGCCAAAATTGACGGCACATCATAACACTAATCAAAATAAACTAGACCTACTATTATAGCAGTGATAAGTCTAGGTCGATCCCACAGAGAGTGTGTAAAGTTATTGAAATGAAATTAAATGGTATTTAGGTTATGGAGGGGTTGGTTGGTTTGCCAAACAAGAAAATGAAATGAAGTTAAACTATCAAAAGCAAGTTAAAGAAAACATGAAAAAAAGATGAAAGTGATGAATACGTTAGGGTCTTGTTTCTTTGGTTTAATCTCGGCCTAAACTCTAATTAAACATATTTCATTAAATTGTTGTCTTCACATCTCTCTTTGAACTATTGGTCGTAGATTAACAATAAGCTCTGTTAATCCCGATTTTTCCTTATGTAGTAGTTAATTAAGAAAAGCTCGTTAATTAACCCTAGCTGTTGGATAACCTAAGAGATGCTTTTTAGATTTAATGAAATTGTCACCTTACGAATGAGAAAAATAGACCAATCTAAGCAATAATCACACAAACTCGGATTATTTAACCTAGGTTATGTTATCCATAATGATTGAGAAACATTGAACATAGGATAACATAATCAATCCATAAAAGAAAAAAACAATACCAGGAGATATACACTTAACCAGGTCATCGGTGTCGATTTTACCTATGAATCAGCAACGGGAAAGCTACCCCTCAATGGGTCTCCCTATATGTGAGAGCTTCAATACACTCTCTTCTCTCTCAAAGGCTCCTGAAGCTTCAGCCTGAAAACATTCCAAAACTTTCATAAAACTTTACGCCGTCACACCCCCAGTATATATTAACACTAGGTTAAATGAGGGGTGAGGTGGCATTATGTCACATCCGTGACCTGGTGTGTCACAGGTGTGACATCCTCACACCCATACAACTATACTGCACAACTGTGAGCTATCAACTCATGGTTATGTAATAATTTGGCATGGCCGTGAGTGTGATGCTCCAATTTCTAGCCCTTTGGTTCTTCACATTTCTTTATTTTTCCAGCCCCTCTTCATATCACACACATGTATTCTTTAAAGCTTAAATGTTAGTGGAATTGTAGCTGGTTGCATGGGAGCTAGATGGTGGGTGTGAGATGTTTGACTGCTAGGTGTCACTGTGAGAAGGCAGTCGGTTATCCAATTTTCCAATATGTTTTATCCCATTCTTGTATGCTTTATCTAGTCCAAATACAACTGCAACCGACACCTTTGCCTTACTTTTTAAATGCTATGTTAAATGGATAAGTGGTGTGTGTGGTATCTCACTCACGTGAGACACTTTCATGGGCCAAATTTGTATGCTCACGGCTGTGCAATAATTCCAATATGAGAACTCTTCAGCAGTTTCTTCATTTTCGTGTCTTGTTCTTGTATTATTCTTGCTCTAATCTTCTTCTTTTTGCTCGATGAAGACAAGTGAGTTTGATTCTTTGAAAGAACAGCCTAAATATAGTGCTTCTGACTCACTTTAACTCCTTTTCTTCTGAATTGTGCCTAAAATCACATATGAGTTAAAGTGCATATCTTAAGCAATTCATATCATTAATCGTTAAATGTTTTGGAATAATTATACAATCAATTAAGCACATATCACTTATTAGCATAAACAATTATAATGATAGGACCAAATACAAAAAAGCATTGAAAAAAAGTCTCAGATTCCTGAAATTATTGAAAAAAAGATACAAACTTATCTTGATGCAGTGGGTGGTAGGGACCATCATGGAAGGATTTTCGGCGTTAGTTCATTTGCAAACACATGTTATTCGCAATCCTCCACATCCACTACAGCTAGATTTAGTAGGCGGTCTGCATCAAATGAGAAAGTCTTTAAGCTTGAGAGCATAGTTAAGAGGTTGATGGAGTGTATAACCCAGTTCCGTAATGAGGTGGATGAATTAAAGGGTAGGGATAAGACCTCTTCGCAGTAGTCAAAGCATCCATCTTCACCACCTGCATAGCTTCTAGATAAGTGAATGTAATGATAGTTTGCTACTCTTAAGTTTTTGTATAAATTCTTAATTGACAGTAATTTCAAGATACTTATTTATGTACATTATAATTTTGTTTACTATACCATTTAACATAATGTTTACTTTACATTTATCAATCAATGTTATATATTATTTATAGAAATTAAATGTACAAAAAATCACAAGGTTATCAACAGCAAACTCAGGTAGGAAGTGAGAAATAGCTGTTGAAATTTATCATAATTAAATTTCCCGATGAAAATACAATATTCCGTCACTAATTAGTGAGATCATTTCGACGCTAAGTTTTCGATGGATATATAACTTTGTCACTAAGTTCCTGACGGAATAATCTTTTCTGTCGGTAAATATTTAGTGATGGATAATGTTTTTCGTCGGTAAATTTAGCGATGAAATGTTTTATGTTCGTCAATAAATTTAGCAACAGACCTAAAACTTATCGTTGCTAAACTCACCGACAAAATATTGTGATTCCATCGGCAAATTAGAGACGGAATATTCTAAATTTGTCAATAAATTTATCTTAATTTGGCGATAAAAATGTAAAATTTCGTTGCTAAATTTACAGACAGATATACAAATTTCCATCGTTAAATTTACCGACAGAGATACAAATTTCCATCACTAAATTTGTGATGGATTCATTATATCCATCAGTAATTTCCGCTGCCATATTTATTTCCTGACGGAATATCTTTATTTTCCATATGCAATTTTCGTCACTAAAACCTAATTTTCTTATAGTGTTTAGGTGTTACAGTTTCATGTGATAAATACATCAAAATGTTTACATATTATTGCACAACTAAGATGCACATTCATGTTGTTAAGGTAGCTATTTTAGATGCAACTATTACTTTAAAATGATTTAGCTTTGACATGTGATAAAGTAATGTATGACTTTACTCTCCACATTATTATAAATTGAAAGGGGGACTATTAAGCTTAATTTGAAGGTATAAAACAACTTATGTGAATTCATATAGATGGTTAGTGAACTTATTCCTATTATGATAGAGAAGACGAGATTTTGTTAGGAGTAATAACCTCATAAGCCTTCTCATTAAGATAGTTAAAGTTGTCATATATTAGAGGGGCTTATCACATATATTAGTTAACTTTATACCATGTAGAATTTATCATAACTAACAACAACAATAACAACAATAACACCCAGTATAAATCTTACTAAGGCGCGAGGTTTAAGAAGGTCTAATAGTACCCAGCCTTATTCCTAATTAGCAGAGAGGTTGTTTTCAAATGATCCACATCAAGGAAAAGTAAGAAAATAAACAAATAAAAATAAAAATAAACAAATAAAATAATATAAATAAATAAATAATATAAACATAATAAAATAAAATAAAACACATAAATGTATATAATAAATAAAAAATTGTAATGAAAAATACTAATTAAAATGATAATAAAAATATATACTAAAAAGGTTGAAAATATATATACAAATAATAATAATAACATAAATATAATAAAATAAAATTTTATATATTATTTTATTTTATTATATATATAGCTAGCTAAAGGTCAATCTTTGATGACAATTTTATTTTCGTAGCTAAAAGTCACAGTATCTTGGAATCTTTTGTAAATTGTCTAGAAAAAGAATTGTATCGTTTTCTCTTTTGATGAAACAGGCATGGAACTTATTATTTTACATTTAATCTAGATAAAAGTCATATTGTGTTATTCAATGCAGTCATTTTACTTAGGATATTAATTAATTACTACTACTGAGTTTCTAGCATGGAACTTCAAAAAGAATGACCATGAATGCTTTGCCAACTTACTGTACAAACTTGGATTATTGGGAACAATATTGAAGAAAATGTAATTTTTATTTAGTGGTTGTCCAAGTGCTTATAAATACATCAAAGTAACGTTTCATCTTACAAGATTAAAAAATTAGTTATATTTAGGTAGATCTTAAAACGTAATATTATTTGGCAAGTTAGATTGGTACTTCCACAAAATAGCTAAAAATGTAGCTACAAAGATTTGGCTACATTTGAAAGAATGTAGCTAAAAAGATTTGGCTACGTTTCCAGAAACGTAGCTAAAAGCATTTGACTACATTTCCATAAACGTAGTTAAAAACATTTGGCTACATTTCTAAACATTTTTAGCTACATTTCTTGAAACATTTTTAGCTACGTTTATGAAAATGTTAGTCAAACATTTTTAAAAACGTAACTAAAATAGAAACGTATCTAAAAATGTTTGACTACGTTTTCAAAAACATAGTTAAAATTGTTTCATAACATATCTAAAAACGTTGGGCTACATTTCTAAAAATGTAGCTAAAAATATTTAGTTACAAAATAATAGCCAAAAACTATTGACTACGATTTTTAAAAATGTCGCCTATAGTTTTCATCTACGGGGATTTAGCGATGTTTCGTGTGACAAAATATAAACATAGCTAAAAACTATAGGCAATGTTTTTTAGACAATTAGCTATGGTTTTTTTTAGCCACAAATCAACTTTGTTGTAGTGCTTCGTGTGTAATGTGTGCCTATTTATTTTGTATTCCTCTATATATGGACATATTTTTTATCTAATCTTCTTATTCATTTATGTATTATATGTTATACGAGCATAAATAAAAATGGTAATTGATATTAAATTTTTATATAAATGATGAATAAGGATGTTGTTGACATTGCATTTTATAATGAATTGAAAAATAATTATCATCTTCTTCCTAATAATTAAAAAATTATGTATTCGAGATATGACATTAACATGCATGTGTTATACATTCTTTCATTTTGTACGAACCTACTCGATAAAAAAAGCCTACTACATAAATGATTCTAATCTTAAAAAGAATAGAATTTTAGGAAAAATATGCCCAATTTTAATGTAAAACCACATTGAAATAGTATGTAATATCTTTCTAATTCATATAGGTCTCGTTATCATCAAAATAACATGAAACAAGTTCATAATCATCGTCAACTATCATACAAAAAAAAAGACACATATACGCAATCAATACAGTATACAATATCATAAATAACATGTTCTATACTAATTCATTTGTTAAACCACATTATCATATAAGAAAAGTTTCTTACCCCCATATATTTAAAAGAGAGTTCACACCAATACATCTAAAGATGACTAAAAATGCAGATTTTCCATAAAATTATTACTCACATAATTCATGTACTTTCAAATTATTTTATATGAGTTATCATTTTTGTGGTGATTATGGACATATTAATGGAAATTGCTTTTTAAAGAAAATTTTATTAAGTAAACATGAAAAGATATATGTTGAAAAGATTTTTAAAAAGTCCCTAAGGACTAGTTTATATAGGTATATAGAACATATTAATTTCTCTTCATTACTAGTCAATATCAAATGGTATCAAATTAATAATAATAATAATTAATTATGCCTCTATTGGTATCAAAAATAAAACAACCTTATTATCTCTACAAATTAGTAATAACAATTGATTACACCTCCATTGTATCAAAGATGGACCAACCATATTATCTAAATTTTGATAGACTTATCAAACCTAATGTTTAAAGACCTAGATGAGATGCTTGCTTAAGCCCATAAATGGACCTCTGCAATTTTCATACCTTATGCTCATTACCTGGCTCAATGAATCCTTCTGGTTGAGCCATATAAATGGTCTCCTTAAGATCCCCATTAAGAAATGCGGTCTTGATGTCCATTTTTCATATTTCATAATCGAAATAGGATGTTATGGCTAAAAGAATTCTGATGGACTTAAGCATAGCAACTGGAGAAAAATTGTCCTCATAATCTGTACCCTCCTTTTGAGTATAGCCTTTAGCTACCAATCTAGCTTTAAAAGTCTCTACCTTTCCATCTGATCCTCTTTTACTTTTGTAGATCCATTTACACCCTATGGCTTATACATCTGGTGGTGGATCTACAAGGATCCAGAATTCATTGGCGTACATGGAATCTATTTATGATTCCATCGCCATGAGCCATTTTTCTGCATCAACATCATTAATAGCCTGTGTATAAGTAATGGGATTCATTTCTTTTTGGCCTGAGATGGCTATAATGCCTTCTCCTAGACCTAGATACCTATCTGGTTATCTCACAACCCTCTCGCTATGTCTAGGCATTACTTGATGTTCAGGTTGCTATTCCGATTCAACTCTTTTCGACATCATGTTCTGCTATATCCAAATCAACTCTTGTTTTGGATGAAATAGCTAACTCTTTAAGTACTACTTCACTTCTTCCTTTGTGATTTCTCATAAACTCTTCCTCTAGGAAAGTTGCATTTGTCGACACAAATACCTTCCTGTCCTGAGGGCTGTAAAAATAGTACCCTCGACTACCCGTAGGATATCATACAAACAAACATACTTCTGACCTTGGTTCCATCTTTGTGGATTCAGGCCTTAGAACATGGGCTAGGCAGCCCCAAGTCCCTAAGTGCCGTAATGAAGGCACTCGGCCAATCCACAACTCCCTAGGTGTTTTAGGCACCAATCTGGATGGAACAAAGTTAAGAAGATAAGTTGCCACTTGTATGGCATATCCCCAGAACGATTCTGGAAGGCTAGCGTAGGACATCATTGATCTTACCATTTCCAATAGAGTCCTATTTCTCCTCTCAGCTATACCATTCTGTTGAGGTGTTTGAGGAGCTGCAAGTTGGAAACAATTCCGTTGTTAATTAAATATTGTTAGGATTCTCCAGATAAGTACTCACTACCTCAATCCGATCGAAGTTGTTTTAATGGCTTGCCTAGTTGCTTCTCAACTTCAACTTTGAATTCTTTGAACTTTTCAAAGGACTCACTCTTTTTATGCATTAAATACAAATATCCATGTCTAGAGTAATCATCTATAAAGGTTATGAAGTATTCATAACCTCCTCTAGCTTGTACGTTCATGGGCCCACACATATCAGTATGTATCAGGTCCAACATAGATTCAGATCTGTTTCCTTTAGAAGGAAATGAGGCCTTGGTCATTTTTCCGTCAATACAAGATTCACAAGTAGGTAATGGATCATTATCCAAGCCTATAAGGATCCCATCCTTTACTAACTTGTCAAGTCTTTTTTGATTGATATGACCATTCTTAAGTGCCATAAATATTTTGAATTAATGCTTAAGACATTGGATTGTCTTGGTTTTATCAATTCTATGATGTTTAGTGAGCCTGTAATACATTTTATAAAGAATAATCCATGTTTAGTTATTACATTACAAATAAAATCCTTATTCTCATATATTGAAACAACATTTTCAAAATATAAGGAATAACCAGATTTTATTAAACAAAAAATAAAAATCATGTTCCTTACAACCATTTAGTTGTAATATACATCCTCCAAATATAACCTATAACCATTAGGAAAGTCTAAGATAACTACTCCCATTGCTTCTGCCGAAACGTAGGATCCATTCGCTATCTTGACTAAAACTGGCCTTTAGGTAGTCTTTTCCTTTGCTAGAACCCCTGCATAAAATTGTAAACATGGTCAATGGCTCCTAAATCTAATATACAAAAATCAGATGAATCTGCCACTGTCTAGTTCCAAACAAACTTAGGAAATCTATACCTTGTTTGCTCTTGAGGGAAGGTAGACCACACAGTTCCTCTTCCAGTGGCCCTTTTGACCATAGTGGAAACACTTTTCTTTGGTGTCCTTTTTGGCCTTCTTTTTCATAGGTTAGGCTTTAACCCCTGTTTGGGCCTTCCCTTTCTTTGCACCCTTCTTTTTTTGCTTGCCCTTACCTTTGGGCTTAGAAGAAGATGCCACATTAGCCTCTGGCCTATTGGCCCTGATATTTAATATCTCCTCCGTGTTCTGGAGGGTATTCATCAACTCACTCAAGGTGTAATCCTTTGTGTTGAGCTCATAGTCTAACTTAAATTGTTGAAAAGAAGAGTTTAAGCTGTTGATGATCATAATAATCTATGTTTTCGTATCTATGTCCACCCCAAGCATCTCGACCTCAGTAATCATAGAGATTACCTTAAGCATGTAATCCTACACCTGTTCACTAAGCTTTTGTTTGAGATTGTGAAAAGTTTGGATAACTTTCACCCTTGTAGACCTGGTCCTCACACTAAACATCTCATGTAGGTGATGGACCATTGCACACTTACAAGTTGCTTCTACAACATTGCGCTAACAGAAGCCTAAATATAGCACTTGGCAATCTTACTAGCATTCTGCCATTGATCATATTGCTGGACTTGCTCAGGAGTTGATTTTTCACCTAGAGGTGCAAGCTCATTATCTGTTAATATCTATGAAATTCGTTCATATTGAAGAACGATGTCGAGGTTACATCTCCTTTCATTAAATTTCTCTCCATTTTCCAATTGTTATTAGTCAAGAGCATTGTGAGTGGATTCATATTGTGGTGGTTATGTCTAAAAATATAAATCATTAAAGAATGAGCATACTAGTCAAAAATTGGAAGTTTGTATAAAATCATGATGCATGTATGCATAATGATAGACTTAAGAAAACTTAAAAATTAAATCTTTATACAACGATTATTTTTCTTACCTATAACGGACTGAGTGACGGTGGGCCATCTTATCCATTAAAAGAAAAACTGGGATCCTCCCATTCAAAAAGCTACCAAGCATTTTCATGCCTAACTCTTTAAGAAGAGCCATAATTTGGTCCACGAATTTATCAACAGAGCTATGGTGGGCAGATTATTGATAAACCATGTTGAGTGTGCAACCATTTGATTCATCCACTAAAGGTACTTGCAAACTATGCCTCAATGGGAGGTCACATTTGCTAACAATGAGTAGACTTATCCTTTAGCAGACCCAAACCCTGCAAGATCTAAGATTCATTTCCTTTGGTGGAGAGTAACACTTCACCACATGCAAATGGGCCATCATATGAAGACCATGGACTCTCACATGAGCATCCTCTCCCACTCAATCTTTTCAGTGTTTAAGTTTTAATAAACACCATCTTGTCTAGATGCAATTTATTAACCATCATGAGATGCATGGCAAAGCCTAGGGTTGCAATTTTTCTAAATGGCGTACAATCACATAATATTGTATATTATTTTCATCCATTCATCCATCCATCTCATGAATTAAATAGCTACTTTTGATTGTCCATCCTAGAAAATTAAAAAAAATTACAAGGCCTATTGGCCCAAAATTTCTTCTTGGACTTGGATCTTTCGCTTGAATTAACAGAATTTAATCAAAATAAAATCTGCCATTAACACAAAATAAAAACTGAAAATATTTACCTATTCTTTTATTCGATCCATAACTACTCTGTCTTTAAAATTACAGAATTATTTTTAGTAAAAAAATGAAAACAAAAAAATTAAGACAAGGAGGAAATATGGCGATGATAGGCCACCCTCTTTGTTACAAACCAAACAAAGAAAACTTACAAAGTAAATCGATTTTCTGTGGACAATCAAAAGAATTAACCAAAACATACACAACATATATTATTATCACATAAAAATATGCAGCATACATAATTTAATTGCCAACCCATGCAACATATAGGAACCGAATCAAGCATAATAAAACCCGGCTCTGATACCAATTGTTGGATCGAAAACAAGATAATGCTTGGTCTGGCTAAATGGTAGATTTCAAAAACTTTTTCCAAAATCAAACACAGCGGAAGTGTAAATACCAAATTAACATGCTTTTAATCCATACATGACACGGCATAAAAAATAAATAAATAAAATAAGAACAAGATCATAATATTACCGACTCCTCGCTACAGTTTCGACTCCTCGTTGCTATGTCCTTAACCAATCCAATCTACCATTTGTTTTCCTTGGATAACTTGGATAACAAGATCCTTTTGTGGGAAAGGAGAAGAAAAATGTAGGAGAGCGAACCTTTTGCTTTGTTCGGTCCGTTAGGAGAGAAAATTGGGAGCCAAATTTATGCACACTTCATTTAATATCAAAACTAAAAATGATTTGTGCAAAAAACCGAATTCTACAACACTTGTTCAGTTTTTGGGAAAGAGTGGAGAGAACTAAGACAGCCCACGTTCATTTAGCTAATCAATGCTAAAAATGAATTGTTTCCTTCCCGCTCCAACACTTGGATGATTTGGGAGAGAATGAAAAGCCAAAAACACACCACTCTATTCTTTAATAAAAAGAATGCTAAAAGGGTTGCACGTTTTCTATCCACTTTCATTCATATAGAATGCTTTAAAAAACTTTACATTAATGCCCCACACTCATTTCCATAGAAAATCAAATGAGTTGTTCGTTTATGTTATTAAAACAAGCCATCAACACCATTTAATGAAGAATATTACCAAATCCTACATCTTTATAGAATTCAGATTTGCTCTTTTTTAATTTTAATTCAATTAATCTAATTAATTAAATAAAAATCCAGCCCTAATTAAATGTTCCTTTGGGCTTATAATTAATAATTAATTAGTGCAAGCCCAATATTTAATTATAGGCTTAAGACCTAATTTAATTAACTCTTAATTAAATTGTTCCAGTATTGTTGGCCCGAATCCAATTCATCCATTCTCTCCAAACTCTCATTTTCTTTCCAATAACCTCCATTTACTTTTCTTACATTCCTTGATAACCTTCCTAAAAGCTAAGTGAAGAATCTAATTGGAGTTAAATATTTTAAGCTCCAATAAGCCTGAAATTAATTTAATCTCATTAGAATTAATTCCGACTTATTAACTAAATGTCATTCCACTAAAGCCAATTGGTTGAACTCTTGATTACTTAAAATTAGGAGAAAATGTGTTTCAAATTTATTAATTCGATGTCCAATCGCAAACTCTATTATGAACCATATTATAGCCATTCGCACGATAAAGAGTAAAATTACCATTTTGTCCTTATGTTGGTTTTTCCTTCTATATCTCCCGTTTCACTCTACATGGTGATTAACACACAAGATCTAATCTTGGTGTTAAGACTTGATGGGTAGCTAGTCCATTAAACTACTGGCGCCAGTTTAATCACCAATCTTTGTAAAACATCTAGAAGTAATGATATCACTATAAACTCTTTATTTGAGTGAATATTCTCTAATGCATGTTTTAATTAATAATTCCAACATGCGAACACTAAATTGGTACCCTGTAAAAGTCCATTATGATCATATCAAGAATTATAATGAAAAACACATGAGTTTACTACTCATCAAGATTGTGGTTCGTAATAAGCGAATTTTAAGGTGTATGTTTTAAGATTAAAGTAACGGCCTACTTTATTCTTTAAAGCATACGCGATTCTAGATTCATTTAATAGTGCCATTACTGATAGTCAATTACTATCATAATTTGAAACTCATCATTCCCTTAAAATAAACTCCTTTACTTACACGAAGGTAAATAGCAACACTATAGTCTAAACCATAATCAAGCGACTAACTTAATTATTTGACTGTGAATCAATTAATTTAGATCCTAATAATATATATGTTTCCTATACATCTCCATGTATATGTATGCTACTTACAAAGAAACCTTGGTACCTTGTGGCTGGTTATATTATGCTTATACAAAAAAAACCATACTCTTTTGTTTTATTAATAATAAATATTTTCATTACAATATTGTAACTGGAAGAAAAATTAAGTTATACGTAAATACCTTTGCTTTTTAGGGCGCTATATTTATATAACCCTAACAATTAAGGATTCAAAGTAAGATGAGCAATTTTCTTATTTATATAACATGTTTTCTAAGATTAATGTTAATCTGCCTTTGTTAGATGTGATCTGGAACATTCTAGTTTATGTGAAGTTCTTCAAGAAACTAATAACCAAAAAATATAAATTTGAGCTAAACGAGAGGGTGATAGTTTCAGAAGTGGCAATTGTAGTTCTTCAATAGCAGTTATCCCCCAAATTGAAAGATCCATGGAGTTTTACTGTAAGACTATCAATAGGTAATGGTGATGAGGTTAAGGGTATGCTTGACCTTGGAGCAAGCATAAACCTTATGCCTTACTCTATTTAAATGAAATTGGATCTAGGATAGTCGAAACCTATAAATGTGTGTTTGCAATTAGCTAACAAGTCCATCCGTTATCCAAAAGGAATACTAGAACATGTGTTATCCATGGGTAAAGGTAGGAAGTTTGATTGTTCCTGTAGACTTTGTTTTCTTAGACATGGTGCAAGTAAAAGGGTAAGAAAAGGGCACATCATACTCCTAGGGAGGCCTTTTATGGCCACTACCAATACCTTGATTGATGTGAAGAATGGAAAACTGACCAGACTGTTCTGGGAGAAATAGTAGAATTTTCAATCTTTAATGTTAAACCTATCCCTACTACTGCCATTTATAAAAAATGTTCTCTTGTTGATCAAATTAATACTGCAAATTTTAATTTTTCCTTGCAAGAAAAAGAAGGGGAATTGGACTTAGTCAAAGAGATTAATGAGTATTGCCAATTACTAAATGACGAAACTGAGGGAGAGTTTGACAAATTCTTAAAGACAGATCCTAATAAAGAGAAGAAGACAATGAAATCACTCACTTTGAGTGATCCACCTTAAGCATGACTATTGAGGCATCTTACTACAAGATATTAAAGAAGCGCTGAATGGGAGGCAATCCATATAATTTATGTTTTGTTTTCCAATTATTTGTTTGTTATTGCTTTTTATTGAATCTCAACTTAGTTTGTTTGCTTCATGTGTGTAGATCAAAATTTTAATCTCTACTATCTGTTCTCCTCGCAGTTACTCTCCACTCTTCAATGCAATATGCTATGCTCCACACTACATCAATGCAGCCACCATGCCCACCTTCGTATCATATTTCTTTCTCCTTTTTATTATTTTTATTGCTTGTTAGTTTAATTTCTTTTGGTTTTAATGTTTGTCCTTGTTTGTGTTATTTTGCATTTTAGATCCCTCTTTTATTTTCTTATCACATTAGGAATAACGTGATAATTAAGTGGGGTGGAGTAGTATTTACTTAAAAAATTTTGATTTTATGTTGCGTATTTTCTTTTTCCAATTAATAGTTAAAGATACATGGTCATAAAATAAACTCGATCGAAATTAGAAATACATAATATGAGTCAATAAGTATACTTGCATGCTTAGACTGATTAACTTGGATTTCGATTAAAAGGACATTAGTTTGTTGTGATAGATGAATTTCACTTTTCTTTGGTAAGAATGTGAGCCCTTTGAAATATTTAACACCAAATTTAAGTATTCTTTGCTGAAAGTGTTCTTTCATGATTAAGGACCTCTAAAACTTGCTTGCAAATACTAGTTGAGATCACATAATCGTATGCAAACGTTGAAATGTTGAAAGCGATTATGATTTACCACTTTTGCTTAAAAAGCCACCGTAATGTTACCCTTAGTAAGCCCCTGTGAGCTTAACATGAAACCTTTTCTTTCTTTAAATCCAAAATATGAGCATTTACCTTAATTATTTATCCTCCTTATTGTACCTACTATAAGGCAAATTGAGTATTTGAAATCATATTCTTGGGTTTAGGAAGTAATTGCTTAAATAATTATGGGGGATCATAGTATATAATTGGCTATTATGTTAGGAATGGGTATGGTTGTAGCAGTTATCTCTTCTCTATATTTTTCTTCTCTTGATTTCCTTGTTTTAAATAAATAATTAATTAATTAAAAAAGAAATAGAAAAGAAACAGACGTAAGAGAAGATGACCAAAAAATGAAAGAAAGAGGAGAGATATAAAAAGGGAGTGCTAACCTTGTTAAATGAGAGGAAAGAATTGAGTGTTTCATGTTTCATTGTTTTATATTATTTTAAATGCTCAATTTATTATGTGGTTTGAAATTGTGAACTTTCTTTTTCCTACCCTTAGCCTGACCCCATTATAACCAAAATAAATACCTTCATATTGATGTTTGTATTTGATATGAGTAGTGGAGATTGAATTAATAAGCAAGCCTATGGTAGATGCCCTATATGAAATGAATGATGAGTGAATATATCTTACTTTTAAATGCATGAGAGGATGGAGAGTGGAGTGAGTGTCTATCACACCTGTTAATGGCCTTTGAGTTAAAGTACTCATTAATTTTGGCTAAGCATGTGAAGAATAGTCTGTTTATAGAGTATTATAAGTTTCAAGTTCTCAGGCTATGTTTACTGAAATGATCGTTGATATCTTTGATTATTATTTAGGAAAATCGTTGATTTCATTAATTGTTCTTGTATAGTCTAGTACTCTTTATTTTGCTTGAGGACAAGCATAGTTTAAGTGTAGGGGAATTATTGTGTCAAATTTCTATTGATTTTTTTAACCTTCATATCTTGATTTTGATTACAAATTCTTGTGTTTTAATCCAAATTGAAATGAATTGAGTGAAAACGGAATGAATGTTAAATGGAGTGTCTTGTGAATGTTGCATGAAAACAAGAAAAACTATACATGAAAGAATGAATATGGACGTGAATTATGCATTTAACATTAATTAATTAATCCGTTCATGTTAATGGAGTCAAACCCATGACTGTGAAAGTCACGGGTGTGACAAGGAGAGTCACACCCGTAACTCCTATAGTCACAAGTGTAATGTTCACAAGGTCACATGCGCTAAGTTTTACTATTTATAACCTTGGTAAATTCCACAAGCGCACGGGTCGTTTACTTAGTACCTAAGGTGTCGATCCCACGAGGAAGCCTAATCTAGCCCTAAAATCTAAGGTCGTACTAAAATTACAATAATTTCAATCAAAATAAATTAATACAGAAATGAATCAATCAACAATTAATTCAAGAATTGAGTTGTAGAAATCTAATTAAGAAAACAAATCGCACAAACCAATCCAAACCCTACCTACAAACCACTGAGTGAGAGAAAGGAGATTTTGATCCTAAAGTAACAAAAATTGAATTATTTGTGAAATTATCAACTTAATGGGTTTAGACGGTCCTAGGGTGAGTTACTCTCTCTTGAGTTATAATTCTTAATCCTAATTGATAGTCCCTAATTTCAATTATGCAATTGCGATCTCTCGATTCGCAATTGACCCAAAACCTAAATTAGTTCTAAAATTGTATACTAACCTCTGGGAATCTATGCTCGATCTCTCGTTATATGACTCTACCAGTTTAATTTAATCCTTTACCTATCAATTCACTTAACTCTCATTAGCCAAATTGATTATTTTCACTTAGCTCACCCTCTCAGTCTATTGCCAAGTTATTAAGAACAGTAATTAAATCACAAGTAAATCAATAAAACCCAATCAATCTAAATTTTATTAATCTCAAAAATCAAGATCTAAAGGTGAGTATAAACATAGACTCAACATTCAACACAATATATTCTCAACACTTATTTCAATTCTATATATGAATAAAATTGAAATAAATGTAAAATATATTGGAAATGGAGTCGAGGAGGCAGCAACAGCGAAAAAGCCCCTGTTCCTAGAAGTACGTTGCATCAAGCTCTTCTCCATGTCTCTCTTCCTTTGTCTCCTTCCTCAATCGCTCGATTTCTCTCTAGCTTTTTTTTCAAAATTGGATGATGCAATTACTCTCTTTTTTCAGACTCTCTAGCTGCAACTTGTAATGCTCTATTTATACTTTTGAGGCTCTAAGTCAAAATCGGGGTTGAAATTTTCTTGTCAGTTAGATGCAAGCCACGATCGTGCTATCACAATCATGGCCTAATGTGGACGATCATGGCTTGACTTAGAGGCTTTCTATCATGATCGTGCCTATGTGCACAAACATGGCCTGGCTACTGTTGACTCGTCCTTCTCTGTCACAATCGTGGCCTGTTGTGCCACGATTGTGGGGTAGGTCTTTGGCCTAAACTCTTTGAATCTTCTCCGTTCTTTACCGTTTACCCTAAAACATTAACAAACGCATCACAGTACCTCAAAATATAACATTTAAGCTCAAAGACTTAGTCTAATCCATAAAAACACTAAAACACTAAAACTAACATAATTAAACCCTAAATGCATACTCAACACTCAAATTCACACTAAATACCTAACAAATTAAACCCTTCAACATCATATAATTGATAACTATCAACATCTCCATACTTAACCGTTTGCTTGTCCTCAAGCAAAAAAAACATCACATAACAAACACAAAACACGAAATGGAATAATGAGGCAATGGCTTTGATCTTTATGAAATGAATTTAATCTTAAACA
>JANZXP010087400.1:0-24446 GCA_027576715.1 Erythroxylum flavicans
TGATGAGATTAATCATTGACATTTGATAGATCATCCATATGATAATCTCATAGCGGGTCATCCGATATACTTACTACTTTTAGTAAGCATCTACATTTTAACTCTAAACATCTCATGCTTATAGTTTGTGAGATCCACTGCTTGATCAAATCAAGGAGTATAACATGTACTAATCTATCTAGATTAATAATGTCATGTCTTATTAATCTTATGACTAGGGATTATTTAGATACTAACATAATTTCACATGATAGGAATCTCATTATCATGACCTCATCATGATTACCTTCATGTTATGTTTTGTATTATGGACTTCATTAATTCGATTTAAGATAGACATCAATTCATATATAAACGAACATCAAATTAATGAAATTACCTTTTGCTTTATTAATCAAAATAAAGTTTGTACAAAAGTGCTAAAGGTGATTTCCTTTAGGGCACTACTCTAACAATCTCCCACTTGCTCTAAATCCAATCATCTTTATATCTAATATCATAGGTGAGTACACTAGAATCAAATCTCATTTGAGGAAGTGGATTAGTCAAAGGATCAGCTATGTTCTAATCTGTGGGCACTCTCTCTATCTTCACTTCACCTCTTTCAATTATCTCCCTGATCAGGTGATATCTCCTGAGTATGTGCTTAGGCCTTTGATGAGACCTTGTTTCCTTGGCTTGAGCAATAGCCCTATTGTTGTCACAGTACAAGAGTATCGGGTCTAGAATGCTGAGAACCACTCCAAATTCCATACTTTCGCAGCTGTAATGTACTCTGACTCGGTCATTGAATCTGCAGTCATCTCTTGTTTGGAACTTTTCCAGCTAACTACTCCACTATTCTGTATGAAAATATAACCTGACTAGGATTTGGAGTCATACTGGTCAGATTGAAAACTGGCATTTGTATGTCCGCTCACTATGAGATCTCCATTTCCATATATCAATAATACATCCTTAGTCCTTCTCAAGTACTTTAGAATATTCTTGATAGCCACCCAGTGACACTCACCAGGATTCGATTGATGTCTGCTCGTAACACTTAGAGCATAAAATATATCGGGTCTTATACATAACATAGCATACATGATTGATCCTATTACCGAAGCATATAGGATCATACTCATGTGAGTCCTCTCATCTTATATCTTGGGACATATAGATTTTAAGAGTTTTATCCCCTGAGTCATAGGAAGAAACCCTCTATTGGACTACTCCATGCTAAACCTCTTTAGCATTTTATCTATGTATAAACCTCTTTAGCATTTTACTTATGTATGTCGACTGTGGAAGACCTAGCAACTTCTTTGATTTATCTCTATAGATCTTTATTCCTGATATATAAGTTGCTTCTCCAAGGTCTGTCATGAAAAAATTATGGGACAACTAAATTTTGACTGATTGCAAACTAGAGACATTATTTCTTATTAGTAATATGTCATCCACATATAACACAAGGAATCTCATTAACCCTCTTTAGCATTAACCAAACTTTTTGATTGTCTCATCAAATCGGATATTCCAATTCCTAGATGCTTGCTTCAATCCATAAATAGATTTCTGAAGCTTGCATACCCTTTTGCCATCTTTGGAAACGAAGCCCTCAGGTTGTATCATATACTTATCCTTAACTATGTTTCCATTCAAGAAAGCCATCTTCACATCCATGTCCCATATTTCATTATCATAATAGTAGCAATGGATAATAGTATTCTAATGGATTTAAGTATGGCTACGAGGCTAAATGTCTCATCATAGTCAACTCCTTGATTTTGACGATATCCTTTAGCAACTAGCCTCGCTTTATAGGTAATCACATTACCATCCATGTCGATTTTCTTCTTGAAAATCTACTTGCACCATATAAGTTTTAGCCGTTCGGATGGGTCAACCAAAGTCCATAGTTGGTTATCAAACATGGAATCCATTTTGGAGCCATTTTTCAGATTCTGAACTCTTCAGAGCCTCTTCATATGTTGTAGGCTCATCGTCCTCTATGATGTAATACATCATTTTATTCACTTACGAGAAATCCATATCTCTCTTGAACATTGCGTATCCTACCTGACCTATGAATATTTTATGTGTCAGAAGGTTCAATTGTTGTCTTATCTCTGTGAACAAAAATTTCAGGTTTAGGCAATTGATCTGTGTCTATTTGAGCATCATGAACTTCATGAAGTTCAACTTTGCTCCCACTATCTTCTCTTAGAAGAAGCTCTTTTTCTAAACAGACAACATGCTTTGAGACAAACACCTTTTGCTCTAAAGCATTATAGAATTGATATCTAATTGTTTCCTTAGGATATCCTATAAACAGAAAATTTTCAGATTTCACTTTAAGCTTGTCTGATTGAATCCGCTTCACGTAAGTCAGACAACCTCAGACTTTCATATAAGAAAGATAGGACTTTTTGTTAGTCTATATCTCATATGGAGTAAGAACAACTACTTTTGAAGGAACTCTGTTTATCACATAAACAACAGTCTTGAGTGCATAACCCCAAGAGGATTTCTGTAGATTTACTAAGCCCACCATTGACCTTACCATATCCAACAAGGTTCAGTTTCTCCTTTCAGCCACACCATTATGTTGCGGTATGCAAGGTGGAGTTTATTGGGATACAATCCTGTTATCCCTGGGATAAGTTAGAAACTCCGTGTTCAAGTATTCACCACCTCGATCTAATTGAAGTGTCTTGATACTTCTACTGAGCTATTTCTCTTCTTCATGTCTAAATTGTTTGAACATTTCAAATGCTTCAGACTTATATGTCATTAGATACATATACTCATATTGTGAATAATCATCGATAAAGGTAATAAAGTACATAAAATCACCTCTGGCATGAATGGACATCGAACCACATATATCAGAATATATTAGGTCTAATAATCAATTCGCTCATTCACCCTTTCCTTTAAAAGGTGATTTAGTCATCTTACCTAACAAGCAAGATTCACATGTGTCATATAATTCATAATCAAATGACCCTAAGCTAGCACTCTTGTGTAGCTTAGTTATGCATTTCTCACCTATATGGCCAAATTGACAATGCCACAAGTAAGATGATTTTTAAGATATCTAGTTTTTGTCTATTATTGTTATTGATATTTAAAATTGGATTACACATATCTAACATGTAAATACCATTGCATAATGTAGCAGTACTATACAACATTTCATTAAACTTAATTGAACAACCATTGCTTGAAAAAGTTAAATGAAATCCTGCTTTATTAAGACATGAAACAGATACAATGTTCTTTGTCACAACGGGTACATAATAACAATTATCTAAAATTAGCTCTAGCCCACTAGGAAGATACAAAACATATGTTCCTAAGGCTAATGCCGCAACTCTTGCTCCATTTTCTACACGTAGGTCCATCTCTCCCTTCTTAAGCGGTCTACTATCCCTAAGACCATGCATATCAACACATATGTGTGAGCCATATCCGATATCTAATACCCAAATGTTATGATCAGAAATAGTATTAACGTTAATGACAAATAACATACCTGAAGTAGATAGTGGGGCATCTAATACCTTCTTCTGCTTTAGTGACTCTAGATAAGCTTTGCAGTTACTCTTCCAATGTCCTTCCTTGTTGTAATGGAAGCATATCCCCTTAGATGTTGTTTCCTTTTCCTTCTTCTTAGCTACTCCTCCCACTAGCTTTTTGGATTTTTTCTTCTTTTAGTTCTTCTTTCAAGAACTAGAAGGAGAGTCCACCAGCATCACAGCCTTACTTTTTTTTTGATAGTTTGCTCAGCTGTTTTGAGCAGATTAATGAGCTCAGGTATCGTTGTAGATATTTAGTTCATCTGATAGTTAAACACAAACTATGAATAACTATCGTTCAAACTAGTTAGAATTAAGTCTATACTTAATTCGCGATCCATTACGAAACCTAAACTGGCTAACTGCTCAACATATCCATACATCTTCAACGCATACTACACTAGAGATGATCCCTTAGCCATCTTAGAGTGGAAAAGTAACCTTGAGGTCTTAAACTTTTCAGACCGAGCTTTCTCATCAAACAAACCCTTAGATGGTAGACTATAGTATGAGCATCCATAGCCTCATGCTGCTTTTGCAGTTTTGGTGACATAGAGGCCAACATTATACAACTAGCCAGCTCACTATCATCCAGTAGCTTCTTGTAAGCTTCCTGATCCTCATCAGATGCATCGACAATAGGGGGATCGAGAAATGGTTCATTGAGGATATATCCTGGTTTCTCAGATTTAAGAAAAATTCTCAAATTTCGTAGCCAATCTAAGAAGTTAGGTCTTGTGAGTTTGTTGGAGTTTAATAGAAAGCGTAGGTTCATACTGGATGAAGACATCATGAAATTCAATAACCTAGAAGAACGAGAGAAAGTTTTAGAATGTACACTAGTGCATATCGATGAGGACTTTAATCACATGCATTATGGATCCCACTATTCTTATTCAAATCCATAGCCCTCACTATGAATTCGAGAAAACTTATAGTTTTCTTAATGGGTTAATATCCAATATCCCCAAGAATGACCTTGAGTTTGCCCAAGAAGCCACCTTAGGTCAATCGATAGGTATCATTCATACCAATTGCATTTAGTTATGTAACTATCGACTTGTGCTATCAACTGTTGATTTAGGACACTCATTGGGTTATCAACTCTTGATTTGTATACATCCTATGTGTATAACCCAACTTCGCCTCTATCTAATTTGACCTTAGGTTTGCCCAACAAATCAATGCTTTCAGTTAGGACCAATCCATTAATCCAGAAATCTAATTTCCACGGTTTGAACATATTTGTGTAGAGCAGGCTTGTATTTGCCCAACAACCCAACTCTGAAAGAATTCTGGTTCTTGCCTAATATTTCAGTTGAGGGATTTGTTCTTTGGTCTCATCAATACTTGGATGATATTGTGTGTATATATATATATATAGATTATCTACAACTTAATTAAATTGAGTCTATGTCCATAACCATCCTTAAAATGCATCTAAAGCATGTATCACACAAAGGAGGTTTAATTGAGGTTGTGACTTGACTATACATCAAAAGTTCATGATTTAATTCAACTCTTGAACTGAATCGGGTACTAGAGCTAGTCTCGGCTAATTTGAATTATGAGCATGATTCGATTAGAAACCCTAAAATTTAATTATTTTGATGTCCAAATTAAACACTTTAATTTTAATATATATGCCTTTTTCTAGTCACATTAGAAATGTTATGCTCTACTTGGATTAATTCTAAATTAATCCCTAGGGTTTCCAAAATTTTCGTAGATCAATTAGTCATCTATAATATTCCTAGGTCATCTCAAATTTATCTAAACAATTTTGGCATAAGCCAAAAATATCTTGACGGCCAAAATCTTCAAGATAAATAAGTTAACCTACTGGACACTAAAAGGACTAATTCGATGTTCGAAAAATTTCCAGAACCTTAATTTCAAGCACATGCACTAAGCATGCTTTTACCATCAAAATAATACGTTTCTTATCTTATAAAAACTTTATTAAGGTCTTATAACCGAAACATATACACCATAAGTCATTAATTAAGTCAACTCCATCAGCTTTCAAAAAGCTAACCAATGTTGACTTTGACTTGATTTATTAATTGAATCAAATTTAATTAATTCTAGAAAAATTCTAGAGTCTTATACACATTCTAAATGAGCCTAACAAAAAAATTCTAGAAACTAATTCCCAGGAATTATTTATTAACTAAGTGGAATTATCTAGCACATCATATGTCTATGACACTTGTCATATTGCTTTTAACACTAGTCATACTCTACATCATACATGCATAAGATAATCACATTAACAACTAGTGTTATGCATCTCATACACGTGGCAACATCTTATCTTGCATGTGCATGCATAAATTCATAAAAAAAATTTTTTTGTAAAAATTAATATGGAATTTACAAGCATTCATGTTCATCAGATTTTCAGAATTTCCCAGATATTCATACATGTATCAGGCTGAAACTAAATTTGTAATAAAATAGCAAATGACATTCAATTGCACCTTCCTTTATCAAAAACATAATATAACTCCTTATAAACCTTTATGTGAAAGAAAATCAGAAATTGTTTTCTAGAATTATTACAAAAATTTCAAACTTAGCATATGCATTAAGTTTTCCAGAAATTCCCAGAAACCAATATATGAACAAACTGGATATTAATTCGAAATTAAATAGCAAGTGGCTTTTAATTGCAATTTCCTTTGACAAAAACATATATAACACCTTATAAACATTTATGTGAAAGAAAATTAGATAATTTTTTTTCTTTATATGAATTATTCCAAATCAACATGCATGTCAGTCACAACCTAGCCACTTTTTACATGTTCAATACATCATTTAATACATGCATAAACTTGCTCTGATACCACTATTGGGGTGTTATAGATTCACACATCACATGCATGAAAATGCAGCAAAATTGTCAGAATTTAGATTTTGATACCCCAATAGTGGTATCAGAGCAAGTTTATGCATGTATTAAATGATGTATTGAACATGTGCAAAGTGGCTAGGTTATGACTGACATGCATGTTGATTTGGAATAATTCATATAAAGAAAAAATTGTCGGAATCTAAATTCTGACCACATGACAACCTCAAAAATCCAAAAACACACATGCATGCATAGACAGATCATAAGAACATGAAAGTTAAACGCTTGTACCTTTTGTTCTCCCCCTTTCTTGATTCTTCTTCTTGTCTAGGTTGTATCAAACACCAAACCCTTCCTTGATCATCCAAGAGCATGCAAAGAGGAAGAAGAAGCGTGTGTAAGGGTGGTTAGAACACCAATATATGAGTTTAGGTAGATGTTCAAATGGAGAGATAGATTAAGAATATCTGGAATGTAATTAAATTTATGCAACAATTGAATAAATTACATGAAGAAGACTGAAAACCACTTTTCTCTTTCTAGAACTCTTCTAAACCCTTTATGCTCTCTCTTGAGTGCATAAAAACTTATAAGACCTCTTGTACATAAGTGAAGAACTCACTTATTTACATCTGTTGAGCCTTCGGTCACTATCGTGGCCTACTTGAAACCACCTAGACACACTTTGTTTTTCATCCGATCTTTTATGCGTGTGACCTTTAAGTTCCTGGTTATTTTGGGTACCTACATTAATTCTTAATCTGAGCAAATCATGGATGGTTTCATACCACTTGAATTAACTCTTAATTCAAGAAAATCATGAAAGGTTTCATGATGCCAATTTACCAGAATATAAGTGGATTAACATAGAACTCTTCAATAGTTAATTTTTTGACTTACGAACCTTTCCATAGATAATTACCATGTAATTCACCCTTTCACTATACTATACCCCCACTTGGTTTGGAGTATGGACTATGTGTCAACTCCCACTAGACTGACTACATCACATCTAGTCCAAGTGGTGTTAGTTCTTGTCCTGAGATCTCATTACTCCATGTGTCATTGAATATTCTCTTCATATCATATAACTACTCTGGCCAGAGACTCCTAAGTAATGACCCCAACAAGAGGCTGTGGGTATCATCTCCTTTTATTAGGAGTGGTGAATCCTTTATTGGCTACCTAATTACCTTTAAATACCAATAGCTGTACCCAATCACCATCATAAGAGCGACCTCGTCTTGAGGTGACAAGGAATGATGTCAAAGCATATGATTAATATCCAAGATATCCTTGAGTATCTTAAGTCTAAGGATATTTATACCATTGTTATGATGAGATTAATCATTGACATTTGATAGATCATCCATATGATAATCTTATAGTAGGTCATCCAATATACTTACTACTCTTAATAAGCATCCATATGTTAACTCTTAACATCTCATACTTACAATTTGTAAGATCCACTGCTTAATCAAATCGAGGAGTATAACATGTGCTAATCTATTTGGATTAATAATGTCATGTCTTATTAATCATATGACTAGGGATTATTTAAATACTAGCATAATTTCACATGATAGGAATCTCATTATCATGATCTCATCATGATTTCCTTCATGCTATGTTTTGTATTATGGACTTCATTAATTCGATTTAAGATCGACATCAATTCATATATAAACGAACATCAAATTAATGAAAATTGCCTTTCGCTTTATTAATCAAAAAAAGTTTGTTCAAAAGTGCTAAAGGTGATTGCCTTTAGAGCATTACTCTAACAGAGATTCTATAATTTCATAGCATTGTTCTTCAGTATGTCTGGTTTTTTTTGCAATGTGTGCATTTGTATGTAGACATTTCACCACCAATGGTTGTCTTTGATTTGTTTCCAATCAACATAGCAATAACTTCAAGGTTTCCAGATTCTCCTTTCAACATTTCATGGTGTACTACTTCCCACAAAATCAATACAGAACATTATTCCAAAGTGAGAATTGATTCCTTCCTTATAATCTCTCCATAAACTTGTTCAAAAACATCATCTAAACCTGCTAGGAATATATGCACCCTTAATCGTTCAATCAACTTTTGATATTCTTCAACACCTTTAAGACCCTTTATGATAATTTTGTCTGGTGATTTAATTTTGAAAGACTTCAACTAACTATCCATACTATTCAGAGAGAGATCATCCATTTTTTTTTCAATTGAATGCCTTTTAGTTCAAGGCAAACAATTGTAATTCATAACTTCCATCATGGAAGGATTTTGCTAGTGTGCTCCATATTTCATAGGCTGTGAGTAATCATGAGTATCACTTCATACTCTTTGGACTCATAAACATCAGCAACCATCTTTTAACTTTTTGATTTTTAGCATACCACTTCTTATACACATCTTCAAATTCTCTAGGCGGCTTTGTTTTGTCATGGATATAAAAAAGTTTCCCCCTTTCAACAATATGCATCTCCATCAGTTATACCAAACATCATAATTTGATTCAGAAAGAATGATGCTTGCATTAAAAGCTCCTTGGGATTAAACAATTATAGGAATAGGATTTTCACTCATCTTCAAAACGTTTTGTATGCTTTGATACCAACTTGAAAGATGGGAAGAAGAAGAAGGAAAAATAATTATGTTCTTCGTTACTTTATAAAAAACATACTAGTTATAATGTATAGTAAAGGAAGAAATCTCAACAATTAATCCTAAAACTATAGTTAGGAGTCTAAGAATATAATTATAGCTATAAAATCCCAACAACTAGGGAGAAAAATATCAACAATAGTTTACAAAGACTAGCTTTATTATTAGTTTTAGTAAATGACATTGGTTTTTCACCTTTTAACAAACTTTACTTAACTTGAAAGTCTCTTCAAAAAATTTGTAAAGGGTTGAAGGGGACATTAAGAGATGTGCTTCCTCTTCTCACTAAAAGCAAAAGCTCTTCTTCCATTTCCAAATTTTTATAGTTAATTGTTTGACTCTTTTATTTTTCAAGAAAAATGTTAAGCAAAATTTCTCCCACATAACACTATTTTTGTTTCTTTGAATTTCTATAATTTTCAGTGATGGAATTAGTTTTATTAGTGAATTCTTCATCTGCTCAATGTATAGTAACTCCTTCCCCCTCTTCTCCTTTACTTCTTTATTTTCCTTCCTTAAACCAATTGAGCTCAAGTAATCTCTTTCCTTTACTTATTTGATCTCCTTGACCCTTTTCTTCTAAGGTCGATTTTGGTGCTACTATAGTTATAACTATTACTTCTTTAGCTTTAACCATACATTTTTGGAGTAAGTGGTAGGTATCACTTTTATGTCTTACAAACTTAAATATATACTACAAGAATTAAGAAATAAACTATTGGCTATCTTGCCTCCTGTAGGAATTTTAAAAGAGGGTGTAAAAGATGACCCTTGTCTTTAATTGATTTCCTCGTTAAAAAAGAATCCATTTTTTCCCATTGGAATCTTTAATAACTTGGAAAAAATTAGGTTTGGAATAGGTGATGATCGATGAGGAGGAAATGTTCATCTTCAAATTCACCAATGTAAATTCTGCAAAGAAAATACTTGAGATAGAAACCTGGCATGTGAATGACAAACTAATTGTATCCTAGAAATGGAGACTAAGGCTAGAGAAAGACCCCTAATAAAAAAATATACCATTAGAGATGAATTTCTACAATGTACATTTAGAATACTAGTCCATTAAAGGACTAAGCTCAACATGAAGGCCAATTTGCTTAAAAACAATAAGGTATAATTAAATATGTGTAGATTCCCTCTTAGGTAAATAGCTACTGTAGAACATCAGAATCATAAAGCTTAATAAATATGACAATCTCATTGAATTTGAAGTAAAAGTTACCTATCAATGGAATTTAATAAAGGGGAATAAGACTAAGACTTAGATTCTAATAGGGAAGAAGGCTGAGATTAGAGAGCATGTAAATCTTTTTGGTCTATAAGAAAATAAATTACAAGTAGGGAAATCAATTTCTAATAAGGATATAGATGACAAGACTAAATTTGGTAACTAGACTTTTGCATTAAATATAGAACATAGAGAAATTAACAAATTCTCAAGCCAAGTGAATCAATAGACAAGGGATGTAAAGGAAGCAATTTTAATAATAAATGTTAATAGAAAAGGAGAAAAGATTGTATATTTGAATAAAGATAATGGGGAAATTAGAAAAACTTTAAGCCAAGTGATTAAGATGACAAAAGAAATAGAGGCAAAAGTTAATGCAGATGGAAACCATCCTTTAAATGAGGCAACACAAGAAGTTTGATAGGTTACAATGCCTATTGTGGTTATGCCAAATCTGCTAGAAGACAGTAATAGTATTAATGATACCTATAGGAAATTAGTGGTGCTTAGATGGAAAAGCTAATAAAGCTTCAACGAATGAGTACTTCCTTAAATTGAATAACTCATTGTCGAAGTAAAATACCAATAGAAAGCCAAGGAGGAAGACTCATAACCTCCCCCCTCTTTTCTATAAATTTCATCACTTGGAATTTAAAAGAACTGAATAGTTCCAAGAATTAATAAGTACTTTATGACCATCTCTCGATCTTGATTTCTCATTATTTTCACCAAATCAAGCTTTTACAAACTAAGTAATCAGATTAATACATTCATGTTCATTCTATACTACTAAAGAATATAACAAAAATTGATATCACAATGATTCATATTGACAATTTAGAGATTCATAGGAGGAAACTTTGGAAAGTCCTGATGACTCAACAGGTAGGGAGTGATACATGTTGACAAGTTTTACAATATAAAACTTTCAATACCACAATTATATAGATCATATCTCTTAGTGTCAAAGGTATCATTCCCAGAAAGGCTAATAGTCATCTAACAACTTAAATAGAAATTTGTCTAAGCTACTAAAGATTGGTCAGAATTAAAATAAATAATTAAAATTAAAACAACTATTAAAATGAAACAAGTAAATAATTGAGCTACCAATAAAATAAGGCTGATCAAAGTTAGAGACTTAGGAATTATTCTATTCTTGTTTTGTTTTCCCTTTATCTTATTGATTCAATTTAGTCTTGATCCTAGATATCATAAAGTTTTGATTATCCTCTATCAATTTCTAATCAAGTAACCCAAGTTGAATTCAATAATCACATAATTGTAATCTCTTTAATTTGAAGCAATGCTAAGGATAATTAATTATTAAAATCTCTCTTAAATTGTTAATTAATATGATAATTTTATGCTTCATAAGTTACAACTCTCGTTACAAACCTTAACATAACTAACTTGATTCACTCTTTCAATTTATTATCAATTATAAGAATAACAATTATCACAATCATTGATAGATGTATTGAATTTAAGAATAAAGGTTAACAAAATAATTCAAGAAAAATCTCTAATATGGATTTAGAAACCCATAATCATGTCAAAATTTATAACATTCTAAATAAACATTCAAGACAATGAAATAAATAAAGGGAAAAGAAAGAATAAATAGTTGGACTCTTAATATGGAAATCTGGAATTCTTTGAAGCTTCATTTGATGCCTCCTCTTGTCTTCATTTAATCTACTGGTTACTACCTTTTTTTCATGTTTTTCTTATCTTAAATAATTCTTGAGGCTTCTAGGGTTCTTTCTAGGGTTTACGTACTTAATTTGGTTATGAAAATAGCCCCAAAACATCAAAAGCATAAAAAATGCAACCTGGAAAAGTTGAAAATTTCTAGAATTTGCTGCCTGTCATGCCTGTCATAATTGTGACATGCATTGTTTCATGCTTCAAATTCTTCATCTTTTCTTCAATTTCCCATTTCCGTTTACTCAAAAACACAACAAACACCTCTTGAAACATAAAATTAAGATCATATTCTTGCTCTAGACTAATCAAATAATTAAAAAATATATAGACATTAACAAGAACATAATTATAGGCCTATACACACGATAATCATCTAAGAAAACACCTAAAAACACACTTAAACACCTATAAAAACATACTATGATCTACACCTATCAACGTCCTCATACTTAAATCTTTTCTTGTTCTTAAGCAAAATTTACAACACAAATAAACAAAAACACATAAATACATAGACACACAATTATGCAAAAATACAATAATGGTACAATAACATCAAATCTCGTGGAACGAACTTAACCTCAAACATCAATAACTAAAAACATGAAAACCTACTAACTTATTCGATTTATGTTTAAGTGCATTGATTTGAATATATATATATATATATATCAATCAAAATATTAACATCCTATTCATACACCTATAGCATTTGTAAGCATGCATTTATTATTATTAATCAATTAAAAGGCAAATTATCACTAAGTATATTTTTATGAAAATTCTTGCTATTTGTAAAATATCATTAGGTTTTATTTATTGTAACACCATTTTTTTAATTTTCTTTAAAGATAACCTATTCTTTTGATATGAAGGCAAACACCTTGTCTCGAATGTCCCATGTTACTTAACTAGGTCATTTTTTTTTTTATTGAGCTTGGTTGGAGTGTCATTTGAGCATTTTGACATGAAAGCAAACATTTTTAGTGAATGCCCCCACTTACTCAGCTATATCATAACTCTCAACTAGCTACCACATCTATTCTTAAACCAATTTTCACATCATTGGCTTGACATACTCTACCTGCTACCCTCAGCTTGGGTCTAGTGACTTGCTTCCATCCGTTTCTCTATATGGTAGTTCAGTTGCCTATAAATAAGCTATATTTTGCAAGATAATAAAAAGGGCATAATTGATCAAATTAAGAAATCCAAGTAAGATAAGTAATGCACCTTTTAATAACAAACTATTAATAACATAAGGAATGATGAAACTCCCTAAATATTCAATTGAACATAACAATTTGTATTGTGGGAGGCAAAAACTATCCATATTTAAAATGACTTCCGCTACTTCATTAATAGTTTCCAAAATTGGCTCCTTCTCTAGCTCCCTTAAATATTTAACTACATCAATGCTCATGAATGAGTTCCTTTGAATTCTTTAATATCTTATTCATATTGAATTCCATTTATTCATCAACAATCTAAAGGATGAGATTGCCTTCATAAACATCTACCAAAGTTCTTCTAGTGTTTAAAAAGGGTCTACCAAAAATTTAGCGGTCAATTTTGATCCTTTTCAAAGTCTAACATGAAAAATCTATAGGATTAATAAACTTGTCCACTTTTGCAGGCACATCCTCCTCTGAGTCAAATGGTTTCTTTATCAACTGATCCACCAACTAAATAAGCATAGAAGTTAGCTTCACATCTCCTCACTTCAATTTTCAAAAAATTGACAAAGGATTAAGATTATTACTTATACCTAATTCATACAAGCATTTAGAAAATTCTAAATTACCAACTACACAGGGTATAAAGTAAAACTATATGGATCTTTCAACTTTAAGGCATGTGGTTAGTAATTATGGAGTTGAAGCTTTCTATCATGGAGACCGTTTGGTTGTTATCCTAAGTACACTTTCTTAATAAGATGTATTTGAGAAATTTTGTGTACTTAGGCATACTCTCCAAAGTTTCCACAAAAGACAAATTAATTTGCAATATCTTCAGCTTTTCCTCGAACTTTGCAAATTGTGCATCAAATTTGTTCTTTTGAAGTGTTTGTGGGAATGTTATTTTTCGTGGATATGGAGGAGGAGGAATATAAGGAGGATCATCATTATTAACTTCATTCTTTTTCTTCTTCTCTTGGTCTTCTACAAGTTGGGGTTCTAATGGTTTATTTAGCTCTTTCCCACTACTAAGTGTGATAACCTTAAGTTGCTCCCTTGGATTCGATATCGCTTAGAAGGCTCCCCACATTTTGTGTAGAAAATTCATTGGCTAACTGGCCCACTTAAACCCCCAGATTGTGAATGGAAGAGGCATGATTCTTTGCTATTTGATTGAATTTTATTTCCATCCTCTTCTGGGTCTTATCTTGGCTTGTGAACTTATAATTTAGCATTTCCATTAACTTGTTCATCTTCAATTCCAATGAATCGAACTTGTCTTACTAAAATCCTAGTAGGCCTGGAGTTCTCACTTGAGTTTCTACATTGTTGGAAAAAGAGATATTTGAGAGGTTCTGTCACTTACGATTGTATATGTTTTAAGTAAAGATTATTACCTCCCTGACTAAATTACGCTCCTATAAAGTTGAGCTACTACACGTTGTTGTTTTCTACTAGGAAGCAATCAGTTATGATATGGCTTTATTACTTGTATAACTGACATCTGTGTTAAATTACTTTGAGTAGAGAGGAAGAGGTGACATTTAGGCTATTCAGTTCCTTGGTTAGGTTGGTAACCTCATCCTATAATATTGTCAATGAATTTACAACAATCATATCTTTTGGATTCCGAAAGGTTGACTGCTGTATACTTCGTTCCAATGTTTAAAGACAGCTATTGTTCGCCATCTCTTCTAACAGATCGCGCGCCACTTCAAATGTTTTCCTTATGAATGAGACACCAGTTGCTACATCAATGTTGCCTTGTTAGGTGGATTAACTTTGTTGTAAAACATTTGCAAGTGAAACTACTTTGGCAAGTTGTGATGCAGATAGCTCCTTTATAACTCCTTAAATCGCTCCCACGCCTCATATAATGACTCATCTCATTTTGCTGAAAATTTGTAATTTCCTTTATTAGGCTTGTTGTCTTTGTCAATGGGAATTACTTACCCAAAAAGGCTTACAATAGTTGCTTTCATGTTGTGATGTTTACTAGGTTAAGCGAATGAAACCGAGCCTTGATTCTATCCTTAAGTGTAAAGGGGAAGAGCCTTATATTGGCTACCTCTTCTGATAACCCATTACTAAAAAATTTATCATGGATCTTTGAGAAAATTTCCATATGAGCTTCGAGATCATCATTGGCTAAACCATGAAATTGCACATTGGTCTATAGCATGCTCAACAGTGTTATTTTGATTTTGAAGGTATTCGCTTGCACTAGTGGTTATGTAATTCCTTAATGATTGACACTGAACCTTAGCCTTATGAAGCCCATCGTCCTTTATTGCTCTTCATAGTTTCTTTCCTCCACTATTATTCTTTTTATGGCTTCGTCACATTTACCTCTTCGAATCTTTCTTTCTTGCTCTGTGATGTCTAGAGTTGACGTGTCTTCCACCTTGCTCACAAACTTTTTTTTTTGGTTTAGTCACCTGCACTCACACAAGAAAAGTATTACATCCTTAAATCAAAGGAGTTCAAATTGTATAAGATGCTAGATCAGTTCCCTAGCAATGACACCAAAAACTTAGTTGACAATTTTTATAATATAAAACTTTTATATCGTAAATATACGGATTATATCTCGCAGTATCAAAGATATTGTTTCCACGAGAACTAATAGACATATAAAAATTGAATAGAAATTTATCTAAGGAATTAAAGATTGAGTTGAATTAAAACAAATAATTGAAATTAAAACAAGTAATAAATTGAAACAAGAAAATAATTAAGCTACCAATAAAATAAGGTTGATCAAAGTTAGGGATATATAAATTATTCTATCCTTATTTTGTTTTCCCTTTATCTTGTCGATTCAATTTATGCTTAATCCTAGATATTCTAAAATTTTGTTTACTCTATCTCAAAATCAAATCAGGTAACCCTAATTAAATTTGATAATAAATAGAAGTGTAATCTCTTGATTCACAAAACTACTTTTAACTGTTCAATTAGATTTGAAGCAATCCTAAGGATAATTAATTTTACAATTGGGATCTCTTTTCAATCATTAATTAATTTGGTAATTTTAGGTCTATTAAGTTACCAACTTTCGTTATGCACCTTAATAAAAATAACTTTATTCATTCTATAGATTTATTATGAAGTGTAAGCATAATAATTATCTTAAACATTTATAGATGTATTGAATTCAATAAGAATAAAGGTCAAAAAAATAATTCAAGAATAATCCCTAATTTTTATGGTTCTAGGAGATACAAGGTCAAATACATGGGTGTGTACTAGACTGTGTATAACCCACAATCTTTAGAATTTGCAATTCTTTAAGGCTTGGGGAACTTATATAGACAGATACACAGCTATGTACCCCTTCATTGCTTTAAGTCTTCTTTTTATGTTGTATTTTCATATGAATTCTTCTCTGTTTAGTCCATGAAGGCAATTATAACCTATAAACATACTTGAAGCAAATTAAGTACCAAATATACATTAAAAGTATAAAATATCAAGTGAAAATACATCAAATATGAGGTATAAATATGGTTAATTATGCATCTATCAAAACCTGAGCTATTAGGTAGGATAGTCATGTAAAAGGTTTTGAGTTGACTCCTACTAAGCTTTTTTCTAATAAGCCATTTTCCTTCTTATTTATTTGACCAAGTGAAGAGGTTTTCTCTAAATTTGAGAATAATAAGAATAGAGATTCCTAATCACTTTTTGAAACCTTCATTAGTTTTTTTAAATAATAGTTTAAAGCTTTCTACTTCTTGAGCAAATAAAATACAATTAGATTCCCCCAAAATTATCCAATGGACATTAACAAGGTTAAATAGAGTCTCTATATCTTTACAGAGCTATAATATTTAAAACACTAAGTTTGCTACATAAATATAAGTTACATTAACTGCTTCTTGAATAGAAGTATAGAGAATTCTAAAATTTAAGAATTGATCAATATGGTGCGAGTAGAGGACTCCTTATTGTTTCAAGGTTATATGTTACTATAATCGTTCCATAATAGTGAGTAAAATGATTAGAAAATGTGCACCAATTGTTTTTAAGAAACCATATACCCTTATTGAAAACTTACTCTTTGATGTTGGTTTCTAATAGGAAAATAATTGAAGGCTTCTTCCCTAACAGATAATGATCAATTACCTATTGTATTTTTGAGTAATTTAAGCCCCTTACACTTTATAAAATGATCATTGAGAGGAAAGGGCTTAAGTTGCCTAGTCTTTAAGTTTTCTTCTAAACTTTCTTCTTAAATTTGGTTTGAAAGTTTCCCTTTATCTTTTTCATAAGAGTCGTGAGTCAAAGTAGAGAAAAGTAAATTAGATCTGCTTGGATTTTTCTTCAATGTTTCCTGCTATATAATTTTATGAAGGAATTCATTATTTAATAAGGGTTTAAGAGGAGACATAGATGTTCCATTATCAGCTTGTTCAGACAATTCAATGGAGATAAAGTTTATACATTTTCCATGATTCTCTGCAGAAGTGAGGATTGAAGAAGGACTCAGCACACTTGAAGGATTCTCAAATTGGAGTACTCAGGCATATGTGGTTTTCTTCAATAGGGTACACAGCCTTCTTCACTTGCTTTATAGCTTCAAAAGAGGATACCTCAGGATGCTTTGCCTATTCTATAGCTTTAGGCCTCTAGGTTCTAACTTGGTTTACATAACATGGTTTATATGGGTAAATAAGAGACATTTTAGATGTCATTTAATAGATGCATATTTGATTGCAATTATACACCTATATTTGATGTATTTTGCTTGATATTTTATAGTTTTGTTGTATATTTGGTACTCAATTTATTTTAAGTGCATTCATAGGTTATAATTGCCTTCTTAAAACAAAAGGAGAAGATTTTGCATGAAGCTATGACATAAGAAAAAGATTTGAAGAAACTAAGGATCTACACACCCATGTATAGAGACAATGTAAGTCTCTGTAAAAATGTGAAGATTGAAGATTTAGAGTTAAGATTGTGTATGTTGCCTAAGTAAGTTTTTGTTCCCATGTAAAATTACAAATTAAGGTGTTTTTAAATGTAAACAGTCTCTCATATGCTCGTGTAAGTGACCATGTATATCCCAGAATCCTAAAATTTACTATAAAAAGACATGAGTGGAGGCAATTTGGAGAGAGGCAAATTTCGTAGCTAATTTAAGATATAAGATATCTAGAGAGAATACATTAAGAGATCTAGTAGATTACAAAATCAAAACACAACTTGTAAGAAGATTAAAAAAAAAGAAAAGTAGAGATTTAGAATTATGATTCCTTTATTTTCTATTCGTTTTTCTTCTTGTTTATCTTTGATTTCATTTTCTATGATTAGCAAATAAACTTTTGTAGTGTCTAGGTGTGATGGACTCTAGTTTGGGATAACAATATGTTTTAATCCTTTATTTAAAGAAATTATATTGATTTGTTTATTACGTTTTAATTAAACGTTTTATTCTTATTCTAATATATTTGAAATATTAGTGCATGATTTTATTTTGTATGATTGAGATTAAGATATCCTTTTGTATGAATAGATCTACCATAATTAGAAGGAGTTGCATACAAACCTAGAGATAGGCTAACATAAATCCTCTAGATTAAGGTCAAACATAATAGTGGAATTCATAAATTGATAATGTAATCCTAGGGGTTTTAACTAGAAAGATTTCTGTTAATCAACTGATGGATTAGTTACTAATAGTCTCGAGAGAGATATTAGCATAAGATAGGAATTTCCACATTCTAACAATTAATAATTTAATTACATGATAAAAGGATAAAAATATCTAAAGATTATTAGAGGGATTCATAACCTAGACACAACTATTTGATATTAATTTTCATGTTTATTTTACTTGTCCTGAGATCATAGTTGTTTAATATTAATTTAGTTTTTGTTTATTTTTAATTAAAATCCAAAATTTGATTCTTAGGCTAGATAATAGGAAAAAGGTAATTACTGGTATCTACCATCTTCGTAAGATCGACCTATACTTCCTTGTGTTAGCTACAACTACATACGCACTTGTGGATAATTTAATATTAGAGGACCTTAATCTTCAAAAAATCAATCAAGTTTTTGACGTTGTTTCTGGGGATTTGTAATATTAAAAAAAGTCAACTGAATTAATCTAGCCAATTTTATTTTATTGTTTTCTATTTTTATTTTTATTCTTTTTTATTTTATTGGATTAATTTGTTTAGTTTTCTTTCTTTTTTACATGTTTAGACTCTTAGTCAAAAGAACACATAGGAATCTTTGTAGGACACAACAATGAGAGTTTGAGCTAGACTATCAAATAGAAGACTTAGGAGGTCAAGTGGATATAGAAGAATCTCACAATATGGCTGACCAATTGAGAACGATGTTTGAATATGCTAGGCTAGACTTAACTACAATTGAGTCTAGCATTGTGAGACCGACTATGAGTTCCAATAACTTCAAAATAAAGCCTATTATCATCCAGATGGTTCAATAGTTAATCTAATTTGATGCGTACATCTCTAATTTTTTAAAGATCTGTGATAATTTTAAAATCGACTGAGCTAATGATGATGTTATTAGATTGTAGATATTCCTATTTTCTTTAAGGTGAAGGCCAAATACTGGTTGAATTTGATGTCATGATCTTCACTGACAATATGTGAACAAGTGGCAGGGAAGCTCTTATTAAAGTATTTTCCACTAGCAAAGACTGCTAAACTGAGGAACGACATCTCCTCTTACGCCCAGGATTAAGCTAAATCTTTATATGATACATGGGAGGGATTCAAGGAGATACTAAGAAGATTCCCACATTATGATCTACCACTTTGGATTCAAATCCAAATGTTTCACAAGTGAATGAATCAAAGACCAAGGCAATCTATAGAGGTAACAAATGGGGGAACACTCAATAACAAGAAACCAAAGGTAGCCTAATATTCAATAAAGACATGGCTATGAATAAGTACCGGTAGTGCTGATCTAGAACACAAATTAGTAAGCCAGTGGGAGTTTACGAAGTGGACACAATGGAGTAGTTGGCGAGCCAAATGGAAGCCTTAAGAAGAAAGATACATAGACTTACGACACATGGTCAAGTGATGCAGTGTGAGGTGTTCAGGCTAGAGCATCAAGGTCAAGATTGTCAATCAATATAGCTCGAGCATGTGAACTATTCAAGGAATGCTTATAGACTATAAAATAATCCATACCAATATATACAATCCAGGTTGGAAGAATCACTCAAACTTTTCTTGGGGAAATTAGGGCAAAACAGGAAATAAACCTCCGGTAAGATTCCACTAGCAAGCACTCAGCCCAAGAAGCCTAGTTTGGAAGATAGACTATTGAAAATTACTCAAGAATCTGATGTAAAACATCAGAAAATAGTGGCTAAAAGACCAATGGGGAGTTTGCCTATTACTACGGAAATGAATCCTAAGGAATAAGTAATGGCAATCATCCAAACAAGTGAGGAAAATCTCTAATAAGAGAAGAAGGTGAGTACTGAGATTTACTCAAAAGCTAAAGGTAAATGTCACCTAAAAAAGTCAACGAATACCATCCTACAATCCCATACTATACTAAAGTAAAGAAAGATCAGCTAGATGTAGAGTTAGGTGAATTTCTTTATCTTTTAAAACAACTTCAATATAACTTAACCTTGTTGAAGCTCTTATGCAGCCACCAATGCATAGGGAATCTTTGAAAGAGCTACCATCAAACAAGGAAGAATTAGAGAAGTTGATGACTACTACAATAAGTATAAGGAGATTATAAGATAAGGAAAGAAAACTACTAGAAAAGAAAACAGATCCAAGGAGTTTCTCTATTCCTTGTGAGAATGGTAGTTTAAAAATGGAAAAGGATTTAGCCGATCTAGGGGTCAGTATTAATATGATGCCTTTATCATTATTGAAAAAATTAGGAATAGGAGAACTTAAACCGACTAGGATATTTGTGCAATTAGCTGATAGATCGGTAAAATATCCTAGGGAAATTGTAGAAGATTTACTAGTCAAGGTTGATAAGTTTTTATTCCCAACTGATTTTGTAATACTTGATATGGAAGAAGATATATAAGTACCTTTTACTTTAGGACATGCCTTCCTGGATATGGCTAGAGCCATTATTGATGTTAATGATGGTAAACTATTTCTTAGGGTGGGTAAAGAAAAGGTCACTTTTAAGATATTCGATGCTATGAGACATGCCTTTAAGTGCAATTATTCTTGTTATTTTGTAGATATTAATGATTCTATAACCTCAAACATCATATAGGAATTTATGTCTAAAAATGTGCAAGAATTATCTTTAACTCAGGAATAAGAGGAAAGTGAGCCCAGTAAGCCTCTTATGAGGAAAAAAGAATTTGAGGGAATAGATAGAATTACAAAGATGAGGTTGAAACCCTCCATTGAAGAACCACTAGAGTTAGAGTTGAAGGAATTTTTTGATCACCTAGAATATGCATTTCTTAAGAAGGATTCAAAATTACCGATAATGATTGTATTAACTTTAGAGGTGGATCAAAAAGAAAAGCTATTAAATATGCTTAAAGAGAATAAAAGCATCATTGCTTATAAGATCTCTAATATTTGAGGAATCTGCACACATAAAGAAAGCTAAATATGAACATAAAGTGGTAAAGGTAGAGGTAATTGAACTCCTAGATACTATAGTGAGCTATCCTATTTCTGATAGTCCTTAAGTGAGTCATGTATAAAATGTGGCTAAGAAAGGAGTAATGAAAGTGATATCCAGTGAAAGAATAAGTTGATTCTTATGTAAACCGTCACTAAATGGAGAGCATACATTGACTGCAGAAAGTTGAATGATGCAACTAAAAAGGATCACTTTCCTTTACCTTTCATATATCAAATGTTAGAATGAATAGTGGGACATATATACTATTACTTCTTGGATAGAATTTTGGGTCACGTTCAAATTCCTATTGCTCTCAAAGATCTATAGAAAACAACATTCATATGTCCTTATGGTATATTAGCTTATAGAATGATGCCTTTCAGTTTATGCAATGCACCTGCTACATTTCAGAGGTTTATGATGGCTATCTTTGATGATATGTTCGAGGACATAATGGAGGTATTTATGGATGATTTTTCTATTTTTTGTGATTAATTTAATATATGCCTCTATAATTTAAAGTAATTATATTGATTGATTTATTATAGTTCAATCATGCATTTTATTCTTATTATATTATATCTAAAATATTGATTTATTATTTGATTTCATATGATTAAGATTGATAAATCCTCTTGTATGAATATATCTACCATAGTTGGAAGGAGTTGCATGCAAACCTAGAGATAGGCCAACATAAATCCTTCAGAATAGGGTCAAACATAATAACAAAATTCAAAAATTGATAATGCAATTTAAGGATGTTAACTAGAAAGATTTCTATTAATCAACTGATGGATTAGTTGTCAATAGTATCGAGAGAGTTATTAGCTTAAAATAGGAATTTCCATAGTCCAATAATCAGTAATATAATTCCATGATAAAAGGTTAATAATATTTAAAGTTTCTTAGAGGGATTCATAACCTAGACAATACTATCTAATATTGATTTTTCTCTGTTTTTACTTATCCTGAGATCATAATTGTTTAATATTAATTTATTTTATTTGTTTAGTTTATTTTTAATTGAAATCCAAAAATCTGATTCTTAGGCTAGATAATAGGAAAAAAAATAATTACTAACATTTACAGTCTTTGTGAGATCGACCCGTACTTGTCTTTGCTAGCTACAACTATTATGTGCATTTGGGGATAATTTAATATTGACCTTAATCCTCTAAGAGTCAATCATCATCATCCCTCCATCTGTATCAAGCATATATATATAGTTGCATTATATCTAGAGTTATTGAGGGAATAAGGGTCTTTTATTAAGAAACAAATCTAACTAATGTAGTTTTCCATTTTAAAGAACTAGGATGAAGCACCTCCAAATAGAAATAATAGGGAGAATGATTTCTTAATTGGGGAATGAATCTTAGTTTATCACTAGGTTTAAAAGCCCTAGAAACTTACTTTTAAGATCAACTAAGTAAGTTTAGAGAAGGAGGAGAAGTATTAGGTTACCCAAAAGTTATCTTGCTTGAAGGATTATTATGCACAATAGCATTAGCTATGCCAAGGGATTAGGAGGGTGAAGTAGTAGGGGAAAAAGAAATGGAAATTGAAGAGAGAGACTTAGTTGTAATAAAAGTAATAAATAAGGAAGACAAGAAATTTTGGTACTTAGTTAGGTTGAGAGAAAAGGACAAAGAAACGATAACCACTAGAGGACCTTTGAAAGGAGATAAGACATTCAGGGGAAGAGGGAGGAAACTAACAAAAAAAAGGGTTAAGGTTTCTAGAGCTAAGGTAGATCTAAGGAGAGGAACAAGTAAATGGTGCTAAGGAAGAGATTGCTTTTTTCTTAACAATCTCTGTATTAGAATTAGAATGAAGAATTTTTATTGAAGAAGGTAGGAAATAAAAGGCAAAAGTTAGTTATCCAAAAAATAAAATTAAATAGGTGAAGATAGAGTGGTCAATGGTAGGAAAACAAGAGAGAGACCAGAGAAAATCATCTAGAGAGAGACTATGTATATATGTATTAATGGAAGTAAATAAGTTCAATACTAATAATATATTTATTTAAATGAAATATAAATTCATAAATAAACATATTTACAATTAAAAAAGCCATAATAAATGAAAATTTCCTACCCTAATCAATTTATATTCTGCATTTTGATATTTTTAGGTCTTTTTTCTTAAGAAAATGGATGTATTAGTGATAAAGATAGGATATTACAAAGAAAAAAAAATACTACAATACTTTAGCACTAATGAAACTTAAGGCATTGTATTAAAAGTAAACTACTTTTAATATCCTTCATTTAAAAAAGACATTCCTATAAAACCTTTGGTTATTATCCATCCAACTTATTTATAATTCATTCCTTTACGATTAAAATTCTAAGTGTTCGATAGAGAATCGAAAAATATCATCTTTATTCTTATTTATTCTAATATGCCTTCCTTTAATTAATCCTCCAGTTTTCAATCAATGTAAAGTTGAACATCATATCAAGATGGTGAGTTAGTGCTTTCTCTCTAAAATAATGTATTATAGAGTAAAGGAGGCCACTGTTGCAGTTATGTAAATATAAAGCCCTGGAAAGCAAGTGTATTTACTTATAACTTAATTTTCTTCAAGTTACTTTTGTAATGAAAATATTTATTATTAA